>APFE030465273.1:99672-142752 GCA_000404065.3 Pinus taeda | reverse complement strand
ACCTGCTCATTTATAGATGTAGTTAATTCGCACAGTGGATCAGCTTGAGCGATCTGTTGACACAAGAGTTTAACCTGAGATATTAGTGCATTGTTTATCAACGATGCTTCTTTTCTGAACTCTGTCACTTGTGAAGCGCCTTTTATCTTTTCTAGCTGCGATGACATTTGAGCGATTTTCTCATCTTTGGTTTTCACCATTTGTTCATTCGCTGCTTTTAACTTTTCCAATGCCTCTGTCAATTCTTTCTGTTTCTGGATCGCAGTTTGGTCAATCCTTTGCTTTTCCGCTTGTAATTGCTGGGTTAATTGATTATTCATTTGCTATTGTGCCAGCAACTGCTCCTCTGCTTGCGCTGCCTTCTGTTTTGTTTCGGCCAATTCCGTCTGTAATGTGGAGATTTCTTGGTCCTTATTTTTCAATAAAAGGCTTACCTCCGATGCTTTGTCGATTGTTGTTGCCGAATAGGCTCCAGCATACTGTGACAACTTTGTTAAATCATCGGAGGGGTCCAATTTCTCCTTCCATACTACATTACCCGTGACCGTTTGCTCTGGAAAGATAGAAGGTTGATCAATCCTTCGTCTTTTCCTTGATTGCTTTACAACTGCTCTATGCCTCGGGCTGTAGAAAACATCCAATGGAGGAATATCTTCTACCTGCAGAATGATTTGATCGGTGGGATCTTTTGGAATTATCTCAATATCTTTAGACTTAGGTGGGCTGCTGGTTCCACTTAGAACCTGAGATGAAGTATCGTCTTGCATGTCGTTGGTCTTAGAAGTGTCTGTATCTTTTGAGCCTTTTACTCCACTGATGATAGAGTCAAACTGCTGCCATTCCTGGAGAAATTTAGGGTCTGTGGTAGTATCTACATTGGCATCAGTGGTGGTTTTCTTCCTTTTATGAGTTTGAGACTCCTTCTGTACTTGTTCCTACTCTTTCTTCTTATGCTCCTCTTGTTCCCTCTGTTGCTTATCCTCATGCTCTTTCTTCAGCTGTTCTTCCTGTTCCTTCCTCTGCTTTCCCTCTTGTTCTTTCCTCTGCTTTTCCTCCTGCTCCTTATTATGATCTTTTGTTATAGCAGGAGGTTCCTTTAACTGTTGCCGACCAGACTCGCTTGACGATGTTGCTGGGGTTGTTGCTAATAAATCTAGAGGCAGAGTTTGAAACCTTTGTTCTCTAAGTTTATTGAACTCAGTCAACCCTTCATCATTATATCTCATCCTAGTGAGTTCTTTAGCCTGACCTATAGTTTCAATTGAGGTGAACAGGTCATCAAACATATCTTCATGATGCTCAAACTTTGTCAATTTGGCTTGTTCTAATGCGGCATAGGCAACTAGCTTTTGATCAAATGCCCTGTTTGGGATTGTGGCCAGAGCTAAAGATTGAATCTTTGTGGCTTCCTTTTCTGCATGTTTGAGATCATGTAGCGTAAAGACACCACACCTCAAGGGAAAAGAGGGCCAGCCTCTTTTATTTTCTTTTTTTAGAGTCTGTGTAGTACTCTCAGCCGTAATCTGATAAGCGATTTCTCTTGCTAGCAGCTTATCTGGGACATATAAAGGGAGAACATGTGGGTTGGCTTGGCTACCGTAAACTCTGATATAGGTAAATTTCTTTTCTCCAAACCAACTTGCCACTGCTGGTAAATCAAAGGAAGCTTGATAGGAAATCTTTGGAATGGGTTTGTCAAAAATGGAATAGTAAATGGGCACCATAAAGCCATTGCAGATTTGATACAGATGATTTTTGTAGGAAGACTTCCACAATTTTTGGTGGTATATATGAATGGGCAAGGGGTCTTGTGCAGTCCACCTCCAACCGAGAACAGGAAATTCGGAATTGAAACATAATGTGTCTAAGATATATGCACTATAGTAAAATGGGGGGATTTTCCTTTCAGTGACCACAGTCTTATTTCTAAAGTCACGAACAACTATTGCTAGTTTATCCGAGAGAATAGTAGCCCAATCCATAATTATACTGTTTACTGCTGCCTCCATGAGAGGAACCATTTCTATGGTAAAACTAGTAGAGTCATGCAATCCCCATAGCCTACACATCATTATACCCGCATAACAATAAGGAGAAGCCAAAGAATCAACCAAATACTTACCGGAAGATTCGTGTTTGTGCTTGTTTGGATTTTGTCTCCAATCCTTGATGGGTTCAGATTCAATTTCATTTGCACTTGCAAACTTCTCTAGGAAGGCGTTGTATATATTTTCTCTGGCTCGGGAAAATGATACATTTGCCTTAAGTCATCTGCCTTGAATGATCCGAAAATCCTCCCATCTCTGGTGCTGAAAGTTTTGTCCATGATTGGGATTTCTTCAATCACCCATCGCACAACGTCTGTGTATGGGAGAATTCGCTCCCTGGCTGCTATTCTGTGGAGGAAAGAGTCAGCTAAATCTTTGAGAGTACAATCAGACTTCCGTAGTGAATCCGCGCTAGCTTCTGTTACCGTCTTCTACGGTTTCTCGGCTTCAATTAAGTCGTAAGTGCCTTGCCGAGTAACTCTGGTGAGACCCGTGCATGTAGTATCAGAAATTAAGCCTTTCTTCTTTTTTACAGCAGCTTGTCCTGTGACTGGTGGAGGGGAAGCACCTACAGTCTTCTTTGATTTCTTTCCCATCATGCTCAAACTCCTGTCTATGAATGAATTCTGCACAAAGAGGCAATTGCGCGTAATACAGAGAGATAACAATGAAAGCTTGCAAGTGACAATAACATATGAATAGGTGCATAATAAGATATTGAGCTTTTCAAACGGGCGCAGAGACAATCCATAGAAATATTTTAAGACATGATTTCATTAATTGGCCGTATAAAACCTGTCATCCTTTAAATGCCCATTAAATCGTTATTCGGGCGAATAATCCCCTTAAGCATGCAATGGATGTTTTGGCGGCTGAGCGCAAGTGATTAAGCCTTAAATATGAATGAATAGAATTATCCCATCACTTAACGGCTTGTTATCGAAAACCGCGCTTTATTGCATCGCATCAGGTGTATGACAAGCGCGCCTTAACAATGAGTATTGGGTACTGCCGATCGCCGAATGCGATATCGCATCGGCGAAAAGATTTGTGCGCATCAAGACTCAAGTGGGAATAGATCTCTGATTGCCGAACATCGAACGCCGAATGCGCATCGCATCAGGGCAAATGACATAGGGCGCTTTGAGGCATGCATTGAAAATTGCCGATCGCCGATTGCGATATCGCATCGGCGGAAAGCTTTGTGCCGCTTATGTATAATTCTTATGTCATTGCGATATGCGATCTTGCGATCGCTTTATCGCAATGACCAAGATTCATTTTATTTCTTTAAAAGGGTATTGTTTAAAAAGGGTTTTATAAACGCGTTCATTTGATTATCGGACTTTTTGAAAAATAAAAGTATTGATATCTATTTTATTTTAAAGGGACCCATTTCATAGGTTAATGTTTTATGAATAAAAATGATATAAAATGGGGGGTTGTTTGTAGAGCACAACAGTCATGTATCAAATAAACATGTCCATATCTTCCCACTTATGCAAAAGGATTAAACAGTACTATCTAATGCTGAAGAATGACCCTTTTGCCCTAAGTTTCTGCATCATCTCTAGTGATACATTAAAAGTGTGCGATGATCCCTTGTCATGAACAGTCTCGTCGTGACACCGTCACAGGTGTACACGTGTTTCTTGTGATGGTCGAATTTTAGGACTCAGCGCGGGGCTCCCAGCTCTTTATTGCAATGATTGGTCTGAATGCATTGCCTCCTTGCGATGTCATCGTTGAGCCTTAATTCATGACCTGCAATGATCCAGATTTGGTGAATTTGTTCAAACAGTTGGCCTTCTGGGTGTTTCTAGAGCTGGTTGTTGGGTCAGTTTGGGTCACCTTTCCTCCTCTAGGATGGTGGTTCTGCCTCTTGTGCAACCTCCTTTGAGGATAAGCTTCCTCTCACTCATTTCATGGAGACTCATTCTCCTATAAAATCACTCACCATTATTATGATCTGCTAGTTCTTTGGTGCTAGAATTAGTGCTTCCTTGTTCTTTTGAGTTTGGTTTGAAACTAAGGAGATAACTTTAGTGTGAGTGTGGCAAGTGTGGGATTTCTAATAGTTTGATAAGAGGTTATGGAGTATCTTAGCTTTGCATGAGGGCTTGATAGAGAGGGAGAGCTATTTTCCTATTGGGAGACCCATTCTTAAGAGTGAATGCTTGAAGGAACATATTGACTAGACCCTCCAAGAAGATTTGTGACGTCAAGGCATGGTTGTAAGTTTACTCTTGTTTCATTTTTAATACAAGTAGTGACGATTTCCTATATCTTATGTATAATCTACTTGATAGCTTATGACTCCTTGGCTTTGCAAGTAAATAGATCATTATTGTTCTCGGTTATGTGCTCTGTTGTTTTCTTGTGGTGTTTCAGGTTGATTGCTCATCGAGGAGAAAGAAATAGAAGCTACAGCAGTGCAACAGAAACTTCATCAACCACTAGTTTGACGTAGGCCTCCAAGGATGACTATTTAAGGGAATTGATTGTTGTTTTGTCTTTGTTATGACTAGACCCACTCTAGGGCTGGAGGGGTTGCTTCTGTCCACAGAGGGAACACTTTCCTACTTCACAAAAACATACGTCAATATTTAGATCTAGATTATCCACCATTAAACGACATAATGATAATACATTCCAAGCCTTAAGATCTCGATCCATCATCCATCATAATCCACTTAGGTGCATCCTTAGTTCAGATCAAGCAAAGCATTACAAACCCATAACCTGCATACTAGATCTCACACGTCATCAGATATTCAATACTTACACACCTGGACTAATGATCTTCTCCTCCTTTTATAGTTTTAGGCCTTTCTCAATACCATGGACCAAAATCACTTAGGACCAATACCATGGACCAAATACCTAGGTTCAATACCTCAGACTAGATATCTTGGACCAATACCATGGATCAAAATACCATGAACCAAATACCTTGGACCGAAACTTAGTTTTCCAAGATATACACGCTTTTCCTTTTGTGAAAGTGCATGTGTTAATTATATGCTCCTTTTAGTTTGTTAACCCACGTGTATACACTCCTTTGTCAAGGTGAACCTGCGTATACCTCTCTTTATTCATTCTTTGTAGTCTGATAATTAATTCTTTGCTATTGACCTGCTACATTATGATCTGTCATTTGAGTGAATTGCCATCAAGGACAACACCTATATCATAATTCCAACAATCTCCCCCTTTGGACTTGATGGCAACAACAACACCAAGTCACTCTCCCCCTTTGACATCAAGGGCAAAGGGTGGACCAAGATATTCTCTCCCTTTGACATACATTATGTTTTTCGTGCTCCCCCTGACTACATGTTGAATTCTCTGATCGAATTCTGCCTTTGTACATGCTAAGATGTACTAAACCATCCTTGCTCCCCTTGAGCACATGCAAAGTCTACAAAAATATATTTCAAAAGAATAACATGACTCTACAACTCAAGTAAGTGAGTATGACCTTCCTATCACCAATGACTCATACAAACATCGATCTCCCAACTAAGTGGGGATACACCATTTTTGTCTCATCCACCCAACCAAGTGGGGATATACCAAATGTTTATACATGACTGAAATAGAAATTATTACATCATCCTTCCCGTGCAAAGTGGGGTTACAAATTAGGTCTTTGCATGACCTTTGCATCAAATGATATACATGAATTTTATAATAAAGACCATCAATATAAACAAGACCATGATAGTCATCAGTAACTATCGTACACCATATGTGATCTGCACCATAAGCATCTGTCAACATCATCCATACCTGTAACCTACAATACCATTCTCTTGGCCATCCAACAATAATATGCCACTTAAGTGATCATCCATGAATCTGATCTGAATACCAACAATGTGGCCCCAAGTATCATCTGAGATAGCAAGATGTATCATTTAGCCACATAAGCATCATCACCAAAGAATTCTAACCATAATGCCAAAAATGCATTATTTGAAGCATATTCTCCCCCTGAACCTATTCCATCTATTCACTATTAGATCTTATCATGCATATATCAGTAAGAAGTATCAAGGCATCATCATCAATCAGATATACATCAAGTTAGCTTGTGACGATCAAAAGCACTTCTAAATAACATCTTATGAGTACCAACACATTTCCACACATCATCAGTAGATTGTAACCATCATCAAATAGAGAAAATAATTGACTCAACCATATCAGACCCTTTTTCTTCAGTCTGTCCTAGTGCTTTTCCTCAAACCAACATGTACGCAACTGTGTAGCTTCGAACTCACGTATATATGCGACTTGTCTTCATGAAACTTGTGTATGAGATTTAGAACACTGAATTTTCACACTTTCAGCTCCCTCTAAGTCTGTCATGTCTATATACTCTGCTATGCCACATCTTTCTAACTGTACTTCCTTTTTCTTCCATATCTTTGAGTGTGATGATGTTTTCTCCCTTTGGTATGGTGGCCGAATTTTTCTCATGAATTCCTTTGCTATATGTCCAAACTTGTTACAAGCATAACATCTCATATGCTTCATATTCCTTCTATAGTAGTCAATGGCTTTGTGACCAAACGTATTGCGAGCAAAACAATATCCCTTAAGGTAACTGGAACATGATGATCTTTCTATGTGATGGTCTTGAACTATTCTACTTCTGCATCTGGTTGCAACATGTCCAAAATTATGACATATGAAACATTCAACATTATTCATTGGAGGAAATAACCGTCTATCACTTCCACAATTAGGAGTAAAATATTTTCATTGAAGACTTTCTTTTTTGGTTGTTGATGGGGTTGACCTCTCATCTCCTTGTTCAACATTCCAAATTTTGCATTAGAGTTCCTTGCCTCACCTTGTGAGCTAGATTCACCTTCAATAGATTCATGAAAACCAAGGCCAATTTTTATGGTAGGAGACATTTGACTACTAGGAATATTATCCAAATTCTTAATATTATTTTGAAATCGTAACAGTTTATCCTTTTCTTCTAATTTACCTTTTAAGATATTTACCTCAACCTGATTTTGTTCTTCCTTTTCCAGATATTACTTCTTCAAGATTTCCTCAATTTGTCTTCCTTCTTCCACTTGTTGCTTATTTTCAAGATCTTCTTTTAGAGAGAGGATATTAGCTACATAGTAACTCTGATCATTTATTTCATTTCTTAATGATATCACTTCTTCTTGCAACTCCTTCCTTACTTTGTTTCCTTCCTCCAACTGAGCTTTTAATCTGGTAACTTCTTCTTTGAAGGCACACTCCCTTTTGTTAAATAGATCTTGTTGATCTCTGATTTTATCTGATGCTTCATTAGCTTATTCATCTTCAATCTGAGATGATTTGGAATCTAAATCCTTGCTTCCACCTAATGGCCAATTGTCACTCCTGCTGTCACTATTCCATTGAGCTATGTTCTTCTTCTGAGGTGCTTTCTTCGTTAGCTTCTTTCCCATTGTTTTTACGGATCTCTTTCAAGCGATCAAGCTTCTTCCAAAGGACCTGATCTGATACCAATTGCTGGGATTAATACTGAGAGGGGGGAGGGGGTGAATCAATATTAGCAAATCAATAACTTTTTCATTTCCATAATTAGATTCATATGTGCTACTTTAGTGAAGGGAACTTGCGTGTACAGGCAACTGTATTTAAGGTAATTAGCATATATCCAACAAACCTATGATTAAGTTAATTCATCATATGTTGATCTTTAATCAGTGCATCGATACTTTATTATCCATATAAACAATAACCAGGTGCAGTAAAAATAGAACAGATCATCACACATAAGAAACACACATGGACACCAAGATTTAAGGTGGAAACCTAATGCGAGCCAAAAACCACCTGTTGTTGTCTTTTTTTTGATGTAAGAAAGAACTATTTACAATCTTGTACTAGTGCAGACTCATACTAGTACACAGGCACCCACCTGCAGAAGGCTACAACCTTTTCTCAGTATCCAGCTTCTACTGGAAGGTAGCTACAACCCCCTAGCTCTTATACTAGCCGATTTGTTTACTAGTACGTAGGCACTGACCTACTGAAGGCTCCAACCTTCACTCATTTTCTAGCCACAACTAGAAGGGAACTCCAGCCCCCTGGCTCTTGTACTAGCCGATATGTTTACCAGTACGTAGGTGCTAGCCTACTGAAGGCTCCAACCTTCACTCGTTTTCCAGCTACTACTGGAAGGGAGCTCCAACCCCTTGGCTCTTGTACTGGCTAATATGTTTACCAGTACGTAGGCACCGGCCTACAGAAGGCTACGACCTTCTCTCTTCCTTCAGGGGCCATGTTTCATAAATTTTCATATTGGATACTCTTGGAACACAACACCATAATCTGAAGGCCACGTTTCATCCAATTTTCATACTGGACCCATCAACAACATTGAAGCTCAAAATAAATCACCATTGCAATACAGCCATTGCATTAACCAGTCATTGAATACTTAATCATCAATCCCTAAATCACCCAACAACTGAATCACTGAAGCCTGTGATCAAAACATAGTCACTAGAACATAGAGGAGAACCCAGAACTCTGCAACAACCACTAGAACCAACTGCAAATTCAGATATCATATTTCATAATGTATACACTACTCTGATGAGCAGAACCAATGTGTATACGTGCTTTTACTAAAGCGAACCCACGTACAACTCTGCAAATACTAACTTAAAAACTTTACAGCTATTTCAGAATTCAGTCATACCCAGATCATAACATTTGTAGAATTAAACATACGTTAGTATTCAGATTTCGATTATCCATGATCAAACCACATAATGATAATACATTCCAAGTCTTCAAATCCCATCCATTATCCATCATCATCCACATAGTTGCATCCTTAGTTCAGATCAAACAAAGCATTACAAACCCATAACCTGGAGATCAGATCTCACACTTCATCAGATATTCAATATTTGCACATATGGCCTAATGATATTCTCCTCCTTTTATAGCTTTAGGCTTTTCTCAATACCATGGACCAAAACCACTTAGGACCAATACCTTGGACCAAAACTTAGTTTTCCAAGATATACAAGCTTTTCCTTCTATGAAAGTGCGTGTGTACATTATACGCTCCTTTTTCTCTATTAACCCGCATGTATACACTCCTTTGTCAAGGTGAACTTGCGTATACCTCTCTTTATTCATTCTTTGTAGTCTGATCATTAATTCTTTGCTATTGACCTGTTGGACTATGATTTGTCATTTGAGTGAGTTGCCATCAAGGACAACACATGTATCATAATGCCAACACTAGCTTGTGACTCTATGGATACATTAGCCAAATATTAATTAGAGGTGTGGATGGTCATGCAAAAAACATAATAAATATCCGACCATTATGATCTCTCCTAGGAACTATATATGCCCAAAAAATAAATACATGAAATTTATAGGTCGTGTGGAAAGGTCATGGAGACTATAAGCTTGTTTAGACATGATGTCTAATTGTTTTAACCAATTCTATAGGGTATAAAAAAATGAAATATAGTTAGAGGAATGTGTAGGTCACCTTTATTAAGAGACTAAAATTGACTTTGGTGTATCTCATTATTAGATTTGTACACCTTTTACATGTATGGGCTATTTGATTTTATATTTTGTTGAGCCACTCTTTTATTTTTCTATGGATTTATATTTCATTCCATGTAACATAAAATAGAGTTTGATTGAAGGCCATGCCTATATAAAACCAAGCTCTAAATTAAAAAATTGCAACTAGAAACTTGCATATAGATTCTCACTCTCACATTTTCAATAGCATTCATACATCTCTCTTAGTCTTCATCGACTTTTTTTTGTGTGGTTAGTAAACTTATCGTAAATAAATGTTAAAGTTTGTGTGAGATTAATTAAATGTAGTTAATAAATAAATTTATTATTTTAATATGATTTGAAATACTTAAATAGTTTTATCACATACCCTTTTCTAATTGTGTATAATTATAAATATAATACATTAACAAATTTTATTATTAGCAATTATAAAAACGAAAATATGAAATAATTTAAAAGAGCATTCTTCTTCTCTCAACTAATCTATTTATTCTTAAATTTATTATTATGTTAAGAAAATAATATATAAAATCAACTACGATTTATTAATAATAAGAAATAAATCTTCTTTCCTAATATTAATTTTATATTTGGAAAGAATATTTATATGTTTTTTCGACATTATAATCCAATCTAAGATATTTTTTATATTTGGAAAATATATTTATATGTCCTTTTCAACTTTATAACCAAATCTAAGATATTTTTTATATTTGGAAAGAATATTTATATTTTTTTTTCAACTTTTTAACCAACTCTAAGATATTTTCTTAACGTGAAATGAGAAAATTAGAACTTATCGATTTTGATAAGAAATTTATATAAAACCATAATTTTAACATTTTTATATAATTTTAATTTTTTTAATAAATTTTCCTATTTTTCTAAGGAGTCATTTAATTAGGCTGAGGAATTGTTAGGAGAGTCAAAAGTGGTCAGAATTCGGGCAAAAAAAATTTCAAAAATCTTATAAAGGCAATGTTTGAATCGTGTTTTTGATGGTGGAAATGGATTCAGCACCATCAAAAACATCTAAAACACCTAAAATTGTTGAATTGAGGCTTCTGTGATCCATATCAGGTTTATGAGAAAAGAGTTGCAGTGTAAATCACTTGTAAAAACATTTGTCGACGCGTTTCAAACCAACCAGTGTGATTCATGGTCATGACAAGTTGAAGAGTCAGATCATGGCTACATATTAAATAGTGAGACGAAATCATCCAGACAGCTAGATTTGACCATTACAACTATAATTTAGATTTACAAAAATCCTTACCAGATTTTCTCTAAATATAACTGAAATTTCCATGACTTTTCGAGGAACTCCTCTGCCTCATTAGACTACACATTCCTGTAACTCTATAGAATGGTAAGGGGAACTGGCCATAGAATGGGAGTAGCGACGTTCTGTCACTAGTCAATGGGATATCTCAATCAGAGAGCACACAGTTGATCACATAAACACAAAACTCTGAACACTTGCCTTCATTCGATGATGAATAGGTATTTATACATGACAACGAAATTTCTGGAGTTTGATGGGGTGGTGGCTTCTCGAGGAAGCTTGCCCATTTGTCAGTGAATTCTAGAAACTACACCTGAAACATCTGCTAAATTCTAGATTAATCTAGCAGCTATAATAATGGTGGATAGTTGAAATTAATTCCTTCCAACACTCCCCCTTAATTCCAACCATATAACAAATATATAAGACACTGTAAACATACTCTTAATTGACATGCGTGCTAGTCTAAGTCTCAGCTAGGCGTACAATATAATCTCGATTTTCTACAACAGATAACTTCTATAAAACTCAAATTTTTCCTTTCCAAGAGGCTTAGTGAATATGTCATCTACATTCTCATTTGTATTACAGTACATTAGAGAAATTTCTTTTGATTGGACCTTTTCTCGTACAAAATGATATTGTGTGTCTATATGTTTTGACCATGCATGACATATAGGATTGTTCCCCAGTTTGATGGTGCTTTGATTGTCACATCTGATCACTATAGGTTTTTGTTGTCCTTCACCAACATCTTCAAATATTCTTCTGAGCCATATAGCTTCATAGGTGCCACTACATAATGCTTTATATTCTTCTTCAGTTGATGACAAGGAAATTGTTGCCTGTTTCTTGCTACTCCATGATATAGCTCCTAATCCTATGTTGAAGACGTATCGAGTGATGGATTTCCTGTCATCTGGATCCCTAGCCCAGTCAGAATCAGAATGACCTGTCAATTCAACATTACAAGCATTAGTATATTCAATACCAAAATTGATAATTCCCTTTAAGTATCGAAGGACCCTTTTTGCAGCTATCCAATGGCTTTCATGAGGCTTAGCCATGAATTGACTAAGTATGCTTACTGCATAAACAATGTCTGGTCTGGTGGTAGTGAGATAATTCAAACTTCCTACTAATTGTCGATACAATGTTCCATTCATCTCTTTTGTTCCATCATCACTCCTTAATTTGATATTTTGTTCCAATGGAGTACTCACTACTTTACATTCATGCATATGAAATCTCTTTAGTACTTCATTTGTATATTTGCTTTGTGTGATTATGGTTCTTCCATTATTTCTCCATACTTCAAGACCTAGACAATAGTGCATCTCACCAAGATCCTTCATCTCGAATTCCTGCGATAACTTCATTTTTATATCTGTGATTAATTTATCAGCACTCCCTGTTATTATTAGATCAACAACATATATAGAAAGTAATATTGTATCCCCATTTCTATCTATCTTGACATACAAATTAGGATCATTTTTACTCCTTTTAAATCCTTGTTGGAAGAAGAATTTGTCTATTTTCTCATACCAATATCTGGGGGCCTGTTTTAGTCCAAATAAGGCCTTCTTTAACTTGCATACAAGATGTTCTTGACCGTTCTTTACAAATCCTTCTGGTTGAACAAGATAAATTTCTTCTTTTAAGTCACCATTTAGAAAAGTTGACTTTACATCTAATTGATGTAGCTTCCAATCATATTTAGTTGCCAATGCTATCATTATTCTGATTGTATTCATTTTTGCAACTGGGGCAAAGGTATCTTCATAATCTATACCTTCTTTTTGTGAATAACCTTTTGCAACCAATCTTGCCTTATACTTGTCTATGCTACCATATGTATTAAATTTTGTCTTCTACAACCGTTTTGATCCTATGGGGACTTTATTTTCAGGTAATTTTGTTAATTCCCAAGATTCATTTTTTATTATAGAGTCATACTCTTCTTTCATAGCTTCCATCCATTCTTTATGATTTTTGGTTTGTTCATAATTTAAGGGCTCAAAACAATGATTACTTGAGACATTAAAGCATAATATTTATACCTGATAGGGGCTTGAATTTGTCATGTTGACCTTCTTAGAGGCTCATTACTTTGTGGCGTACCTTCTCCTTTTCTCGTCTCTGGGGTGCCTTCATTACTTCTTTGTGGACTTTGATTCCTTGATGTGTCTTTCGGAATGTCCTTGTGTTCCGGTTCTTGAGTTGATTCCACAACTTCGTCTTCTTCCTTTAAGCTTTCATAACAAGACTGCCATGTATTATGTTCATCTTCTTTTATTTGTTTATCTACATGCTTATGAAATATAACATCTCTACTTGCAAAGACCTTGTGAGTACTTGGATCATACATTTTATATGCTTTTTGATTAGTGCAATATCCAATAAAAATACATTTGATGGCTTTGGCATCTAACTTTCTCCTATCCTGTTTAGGAATATGAGCAAAGGCCTTGCATCCAAATATCCTTAAATGGCTAACTTTAGGTTTAAAACCATAAAATGCTTCAAATGGTGTTTTGTGCTCAAGATACTTACTAGGGCTTCTATTTTTGAGATATACAGTTGTATTAATGGCTTCAGCCCAAAAACTATTAGAAAGTCCTTTACTTTTAATCATACTTTGAGCACATTCAACTAATGTCTTATTCTTTCTTTCAGCTACTCCATTTTGTTGAGGTGTATGTGGCACTGTAAATTGTTGCATAATTCCATTTTGTTTGCAATATTTGATAAAAGCTCTTGAAATGTATTCACCACCTTTATCTAATCGAAAAATTTTAGTGTTCTTTCCTATTTGCTTTTCAACCATATTCTTGAATTCTTTAAAGTATTCAAACACATCACTTTTGTTTCTTATAAAGTATGCCCAGGTGTATCTAGTGCTATCATCAATAAATATAAGGAAGTAATATGCTCCACCAAGTGACTTAGTTTGCATTGGACCACATACATCAGTATGCACTAGTTCAAGTATTTCACGTTTTCTTCTATTTTCATGCACAGGAAATTCTTCCCTATGTTGTAATCCTAGTGCACAACTTTCACATTTAAAGTGTTCACCCTTTATAATTGGAAGACCTTCTACCATAAATTTCCTTTGTAGTAACATTAGGTGATTATGATTTAAGTGCCCATACCTTTGATGCCAAAGCTCTATAGTTGACATGCCTGTTGATGCCAAAGCTTGATGCCCATTCTTCATTACATCCAACTTGTATAAGCCTCCAACTCTCATTCCTTTGCAACAACATTGTAGTTGTCCTGCACATCCTTTACCAAACAATGTGATTTCACAAATTCAACTTTTAAATGTTGATCTGTGATAGTAGACACTGAAATTAAGTGCTTCTTTAATCCAGGAACATACACCACATTTTGAGTTTGTTTTTCTTGTCCATTAGGCATCATAACACTTATATTACCATATCCTTTAATTTCATGTGATCTATTATCTCCTAAATAGATGTGTCCACCCTTATTAATCTCATGATAAGTATCAAACCAATCTCTTTTGCATGACATATGGATTGATGCACCAGAATCTATAAACCTAGCATTATCATCATCAGTTTCTGCTGATAAAGCAGCGTTGGACACAAACAATTTAAGATTGCTAACATCTTGACTAATTGCTTCATCTCTATCAACATAATTTCCTGAATTCCTTCTTTGTTTAAATTGATCAGACCTCCTTTTCATGCAATTCTTAGCAAAATGACCAGGTTTTCCACAGTAATAACACACATCATCTCTACCTGATTTGGCATTTGTCCTTGGTAAAGGGGTACCTTGAAATGATCTTACCTGTGGCTTTTTTCCCTTATTTTTCTCCCACTATTTACCTTTGAAGGACTGCTTCCTTTTGGCCATCAATGCTAAATCTAAATTAGGAGAATTCTATTTAATGCTTCTTCTCCGCTCTTCTTCCTACACAAGTATACCTGCCAACTCATCAAAAGTAGGAGCCTTCTTTCTAGCTGAAAGACCAGTTATAAACATTTGATATTCATCAAGCATTCCACTTAATGTCATAGTAACCAGCTCTGTACTAGACACTAACCTAGTTTATCCTTTAGATCTTTAATTCTAGAAATGAAATCACTAACACTTTCATTTGCTTCCATCTTAATTGAAAGAAGCTTACTCTTTAAATACAATATTCGATTTGTAGTCTTTGTCTCATATAAATTTTTGAGAGTGTCCCATGTCTCCTTGGATGTTTTGCACTCTCTAATGTGTGGAATAATGTTGTCCTTAACCGTCATCCACAAAATCACCTTCGCTTTGTTTCCCTGTTGCTCCCAATCTTGAATTGTAGCATCTGTGGCTTGAGGGGACACTGGCTTAACTTCAGCTCCAGACACAATTGTCCATGTATTGTTACCTTCCATCAAAGTCTGCAACTTAAACTTCCAATTTGCATAATTTTCACCATCTAACTTGTTAGAGTCAGATAAATAAGATTCAGCCAATATATTAGCCATCAATACTTACTTTCACCTTACCAATCACCAAAAATTACTAATTTGTATAAATCCTCAAAAAAATTTATCCAATATATGGCTACCTTTCCTTCTTCCTTTTTACTTTTTTATTTTTTAAAAATTCAGACTATGTTCTCAAAACAATATTGAAATCTGCAATAGTCAACTCACTATGCTATCTAGAAAACGTTAATTAGCACTAACATCAAACCCCCATTGCTAAAGAATTGAAATGTAGAAATAATTGTTCTCAAGTTACAGCAAAGGAAGTAAGATACAGTGTTCCATGCTAGAAAGAACTATACCCCAAATCTCGATAAGCAACTTGACCTTAACCAGTTGCATAAAAGGCTTCTCTGCATAAATTGTAGACGAAACACTAAACAAAAAACAAGATATTTCTAAACACGACCAAATCTTCAAAACTGGGATTCAGTATCACTTGAAACATTTGGAATCCAACAAAGGCTCACCCTCAAAGGGCTCTTGATCTTCAATCATGGCATTCACATCAGCCGGAATTGCCTCATGAATCATCCACTTGACTGTTCCACATGGTGTCACTTGTCTGTCTCCTACACGTCTTCTTTGTGCCTTGCTCCGCTTATTCTCAAAAACACCTCTGCAACACTTCACTGCACCACAGCTCATTCTATGAGTGAGCAGCCACCGTCACACACCTCTCTAGTCACCCCACGACCTTCACCCCACCACAATAAACACCTCTGCAACACTTCACTGCACCACAGCTCATTCTATGAGTGAGCAGCCACCGTTACACACCTCTCTAGTCACCCCACGACCTTCACCCCACCACGGATTTCTCTGTAACAAAAAGACACTCGGCTGCAGTCTCCAGTTCTTCATAACTCAACCTCAGACCTGTTCTGATACCAAATCAAAGAGAACACAGCTGATCACATCAGAACTCTAAACACTTGCCTTCATTAGATGATGAATAAGTATTTATACATGATAGAGAAATTTTTGGAATTTGATGGCACTGTGGCTTTTTCAAGAAGCTTGCCCATTTGTCAATGAATTTTAAAAACTACACCCGAAACACCTGCTGAATTGTAGATTAATATAGCGGCTGTAATAATAGGAAGCAGTTGGAATTAATTCCTTCCAACAATCTCCACAACATCCGAGACAGATTGATATATGTGTGCAGACAATGTCAATGGGATATCTCCACAACATCCGAGACAGATTGATATGAGTGCAGACAATGTCAATGGGATCTACTCTGTCGGCGGAGACCGGCGGTATGCTTTTTTTATTAAAGGTCTTAACAGTTCTCTCAACTGGAAGTTATGGAAAAGGTCTCCTCAACTAAAGATAAAAACTTTCTAAAGTCACATTAATGAGATGTTTACATCTTATTTAACTTATAATATGTTATTTAAATTTATAATGACCTTAAACATTGTGCATTCTGATTAGCAGAATTCATAAATGCTCCAGAGCCTATAAAATGAACAACAGTTGCAAATATGATTCCAGAAGCTTGGTGTACATGAGCTTTGCTTGAGAGGTTTTTTGTGTTATTTGTCACGGCCTGTGATGCGCTTCCCTTCATGAGTAAATATGCACATATTTGTATTCCTGTCCTTAAACCATCGAAATTATCCCTTACATTAATAAGATAGTTATAGATTTCAATGAACAAATTCCGAAATTATAAGTTGTTAAAATAATATCAGCTGTTTTTTTTATTAAACTCAGATCGTTGTGTTAAATCTCAACCGTCGTGCTTGCTTCAATGTTCCTTACCGTCAGCTACACGGTATATATATACAGGCATTGATTGAGTGTTGAAGAAGCCGCATCCTTCCCTAGAACAGAGCAGAGATTATCTACATCCTTCCTTCCATAGAAACCCATAAATAACAGGAAAGTTGAAGAATTAAGTAAAAAGATGCATTCTAATGGTGGTCATGATGAATCAGATTCTCAGCTGTGCATTAAAGGGTGTGGATTTTTTGGATCGTCCGCAACGGGGAACATGTGTTCAAAGTGTTACAAAGACTATCTTCTCAAACTTAACGTAAAAGCAGCGCCTGCTGATCAGATCATAAATGCTGAGACCAGCAAGGTGGAGGATGTTGGTGGGCAAACTGATGGTCATCATGTGGAGTCTAAACCTGGGCGATGTTGTAGTTGCAGGAAACGCGTTGGATTAACAGGTTTCAAGTGCCGTTGCGGAAACACATATTGCGGTGTCCACCGATATCCGGAGGAACATGGGTGCGAATTCGACTACAAGACACTTGGACGCGAAGCCCTGGCTAAGGCCAATCCTCTTGTCCAAGCTAGCAAGATCGACAAGACATGGGAACAACATAAAAGTTAATTATGCATATATCAACCACTCTTCACAAATTTTTGTAAATTTTTTGCTTTGAGTAACTTAAATATATTTATCATATACTGAAATTGAAAAATATAGCTGCATTCTGCGTATTTATAAAGAAAAGTGGAGAGGTGTCTATCTGTACAGTTCGGAGATTAAATATTTAAAATTTCTTATACACTAATATTTATTAATATTATACTCTAGATATTGTTTAAGGAGGTTGGTCATTTACTTTTTAAGTGAATGGTTATAAAATTAAATTCCAACTCTTTAGATATTTTCGTTACATTTTTATGTAATCCCTTTTTTGTTTTATGTAACCCTCCAGGATATCATTTCTATATATTTTTATTATAGAGGCGTGTCCTTAGTTGTAGAGAAATGCTCTAGCTCAAATAAAGAAGGCTCGTAATTGTAAAATAAAAAAATTATAATAATAAAACATAATTTCATTAAAAATAGAATGTAATAAAAATAATAAATCAATTATTTCAATGCTTATATTGAAATTTTATTTATAAAATTAAAATAATAATAATAAATAAAAATAGAATGTAATAAAAATAATAAATCAATCATTTCAATCTTTTATACTGAAATTTTATTTATAAAATTAAAATATAATTTAAAGAATAATAATAATTAAACATATAATTAGATATAATAATATTTTAATATAAAAAGATAGGAAATATATATAAAATATAATAATAACTATAATTTATTTAGTTATAAATTAAGATAATTAATGATATTAATAATCATTTTAAATATTTAAATTTAATTAATAAAAATTTAAAACGTTAATATTTATAATAAAAATCATATGTGTAATTATGCATATTATATTAATTTTTTTTTATAAAAAATGTTAAACATAAATTTAAGAGCATTTATATTTATATATGTTATTAGAGTTTTAATAAAAATAAAACTATTGTGGAATTAATCTCGATAAATGCTTTGGTAAGAGGGAATGGCCTATGTAGGTCATTGTATGAGGATATCATTAACCTAATATTCTACTGTTGTTTAATTTCTTGAGCTAGTGCACACCTCCTCTTATCCGCAAATAAATAAATAGGAGAGTTATAAGGATTTGGATATCCTGCTTCAAGAGCTTATCTTCATTAGCAATATTTCTCTACATTATTACCACTTAAACAACCCCTTAAGGTTCCACTGCCATGGTCTCAAACTTATATTGGTTATGCCCTATATTCTTATACACAATGTAGCTAAAATTTATACTTGTCATACCCACTAATGAGCCCCGATATCTCATCAAGAATGTTGAGACTCCTAGGGCTACCAAATTTAATTATCAATCAGAGGCAAGAGTGCTATATGCACATTAGGTAAAGCTCTACTCATGTCATCTTCAGTCATTAAATCTTCAAGTAGTTTGCAAAAAAAAACTCGCATGAATCAACCCCTATTTATTATTAAAAAAAAACATCAACTTAGTGGTCAAGTTGTAGCAAAAACAAATGAAGATGGAAAGGATAAGTTGATTTTTATAAGAACTATTCCGAGCTTAGTGCCCCTCACAGGTCCATCTTGCACAAAAGTACATGCTCATGGTTTCCTCCAATGACCTTGAAAAGATGATTTGGGTGGAAGAGTTTAGGAACAATATGAGGGAACAAGGGGGAGAACAGAAATGACAAAGTGGATATAGGATGAAATGTGCCAATCACTACAAAACATTGATAGTTCTTACACCAAAAATCAACCCCTATTTATTCTTGGAAAAAACATCAACGTGGTGGTAGAGTTGCAACAAAAACAAATCAAGATGGAAAGGGTGAGTTGATTTTTATAAGAACTATTCTAACTTACAACATGTATATAATCTGTATGCAAGGATATGGTTGTATCTTCTATAATGCAAAAATAGAGTATACAAGAAACCATGAACCAAATCCTAGCAACTTTTAAAGAAAAGAAAACATGGCTTTTTGGCTTGTTGTTGTAGGTTTTAAAACACACTTCCAAAACGATAGGTGGTACTTAGGCCTGCAACCACATATTTTTTAATTTAACTTTTGCTAAAACAAGAAAAAAATATTATCCACATGATAAAATAAAATACATGAGAGAGACTAGATCCTATGGGTTGGGCCTTAACCCAAGGGGCTTAGCCCTCTAAAGTTAACTTAGTTATAGACCAACAATAAACCTTTCATTAATAGAAATAGAGTTCAGGTACATCACATCAAAATGGAAATAACAGTCTTGAGCACTTAGGTCTCAATAGCTCTTCTTAGCTCTCCAAAGTTCTAATCCTCATGAGCTCTTGGGATTGTCTACTTATACAAAAGATCATTGGGGAAAACTCCACTAAAAGGAGGACTACTTCCCTCCGAAACCTTCAAATTAGTGGATATAGACCTCTTAGGTCCTTTCATGCAGTTGAGTTCATGGGCTCCCAGTGGACTTCGAGTTGTTCTTGAGGAATCTTGGAGCTCAAGTTGAGTTGGAGAGTTAAGCCTCCAACATTCCCCTGCATAGTAAATGCATCCAAAAATGTTTATTTGGCATGCATATTAACCACATTAGGCCATGAAATATGACAAGCAGGCTTTATTCTTCCTATTAAGCACATTATGGCTAAGAAATGTAAATTAATGTGAAAAAAAAAAGAGAATTTAAGGGCTGGAGGATAGCACAATGGGCCTCAAAATATACCTATTGATGGGACCCATCACCCATGTACTATAATTTCTTAGATTCTTATCTAGAAAATACCATATCGATTTTTCATTACTATAATTTGGACAAAAAAGTGTTCTGCATATTTAATCTCTTCATGTTTATGGCCTTTATTGGAATCTTCCTTCCCCAACTACAGCTTTTTGAAAACTCCCTTAACCTTTGTGTAAAACACAAATTTTGTTAAATAAAGTAGTATGACTTCTTCACCCTTCTTTCAAGGATATTCTATGTTGCTTTGGTATCTCACTAATTTTTAGTTGAATCATTTGTAGTAATGCTACCCACAATAAAGAAATGTAAATCCATATCTATTTTTTTCATTATGTCAATTAATATGAATATATGCACTTCTTCCACAAGCTAAAATGTTTCCACAACCTTCCATCTTTACCTCCTCCCAGCCCACTAATTTTTCATTTTATTTCTTGGAATTCACCTCCAACTTGCATTCATTTATCATGAACAAAATACCATGTGATGTTGCGTCAAGAAACTCAACCAAACCTTCATTTTTTATCCCTTCATCATTAATCATCTTCAAAATTTCACAGTTCTTGATAAGAGTTTGAAGTTCAAATATGCCTAAATCATGCATTCACCTTTCATCATTCTTCATGCCTTTTGAAAAGAAATATTTTCCATTATTTTATTTTCCCTGTGGTTTTTTCTATTCTAGATCTTGATCTTCATCTCCAACATCTTCGTTGTCATCTATTTTCAAATTTTCTTGAGTTATTATTTTGAATTTGCATTCACATTATTTTTGGGTTATCTCTTTAACATTCTCAGAAACTTTTAATTATTTTAAATGGTCTATGTTCCATTAAATTTACTTCATAATCCCACTTACTTCTAATCATTTTATTTTGATGCATTCCAATCACAACTGTCATATTTCTTGATTAAATTGCTTCAAAGTATGATCTTATGGGGTTTCTTCTTTCTTTTAAAAGGAATTGCCCAATATCTTCACTTTGGCACTCTTGGATAGTCATTATAATTGTGTAAATAATGTCATTTGAAGAGGACCTTGCATGATTTTCAAATTACAAAAAAATCATGTTCACTTCTTGACATATGTGGATGTCTTGCAATATTGTATTAAGAATAAGGCCACAATGAGGGGAAAACTAATTCAATATACTTATTAACATCTATGACAAGGGTGGGAGTAAAGTGGATGCTCACAATCAAATGCCTCAATGAAACATGTGTTATGGACTATGATGAATTCAACTTATTCAACTTATTGTTTGAATGAGGAGGCACTAAGTTACTGTTTGTTCAAATGCAACAATCTTGTTTAAAAATCAATTATTTTACCTTTTCCAATGTAAAATCGACTTGAATTGGCTTCTCTAAAACTAGGCATGGAGATGTATGGGAAAATTATAAGCGAGAAATTTTAGTCTGGTGTTTTTGGTGGATAATTTCGTGGTAAACACATATGAAAAATGTGGTAGTAAAGGGACTTCTCACAAAGTGTTTGGCTTGCAAGATCTATCAGGAAACAGAGATTCTCTCCCTGTTAATGGGCTTATCTTGAAAAAAATCTTCACTTAAGGAGGTAACCCCTTCTTACTTGTAAATATTCATTATGTAGTTTTGTTTATTTTAATTTTTTTTTTGTAAAAATAAGGTTGTAAATAGTCTTCTATTGACCTTTTACTATTGGAAATTTATTTAAGGAAATATTGTAAATACTTACTTTCGATAGATGGAAACCTTTAAGGATAAGGCTGGAGTTCTAGAAAGTTAGATAAAAATAAAACTCTGAGAACCTCTTTTAGATTTGTAAAATCTTCACAAGCCTTGAAAATACTGTATATGATTCCAAGTTTTAAAGAGCCAAGAAAGGTTATTTGTAAAAAAGTAAAGACTTTTCCAAACTTAGCATCTACAACTCTAAAATTTTCATCCATATGCTCTTAAGGAGAAAGTCATTCACCCCATCCATTAAGTTTATGATTTTTTACAGTGTAATTCTAAAATATGTTTGATATAAAATATAAGGGGTCTCATCATTAGCTTGCTTACCATGATCATAGGAAACTAATTAAACTGACATTACTAATATTTCATATCAAAACCGGGTAATGGCTTATAATCATAAGACAAGGGGTCTCATCACGAGCCAACTTGTTTAGTTCAATTACAACCAGTGAATGGCATTGTTAATAGCTGGCCACCAAACCAGGACAATGGCCTTTTATCTTTTAAAGAAATTGAAAGAATAAAAAACAAAACAAGGAAAAAATATGTGTAGACATATCTTTTTGAATTTATCTTTCAAAATTTATATTCTTAGATAGATGGGACAATGAATGATTAAATGGTTAAAAGGTAACCTTGTCGAGACTATAAACGTCTACTTGTAGCAAAGGAACTACTTGTGACAACAGAGTAAACTTAAAAGCTAAGTTGGAGAAGCTTGTTGCTTTATCTATATCAACCAATCAAAGCTTGAATAAGTCCACGATGTTTTTATTTTTAAATATTGGAAAAGGAATTACAATAATTTTTTATTATATTTAGAGTTAATCTTTATATAACTATTCTTAGATTATTTTCTTTATCATTAGTTTTTTTCAAATTAAGAATTTTATAGATATTACATTACTTTCTCAAAGATAACTATTTCTCCCAGTGAATCGCCAATTGTTGTGCTATACAACAACCCTCCCCGTTTCAAAATTTTCATCCAAAAATTTAACGAGAAATAGGTCCCCTTTCTTTAAGACTTAAAATCAATAATTCAATAATAATCGCAAATTTTGATTTAACCACATAACACATGAAAGTCTTTATGAAAAGGTCTGATCCAATATAAATATCAACCAAGACCTTTTTGTAAAAAAAATGTAAAATAATATGTCATATCCTTTATTTAAAGATAGACTTAAAAGGCTCTCATTGGCAAATCTCTGATGCGATAATGCTATCGGAAAGTGCAAAATTGCAAGTAATAAAAGAACCATTATAATAGTCCACTCAAATCTCCTGATGCGATAATTTGATCGCAATTGGCCATCACTAAAGGCATGAGACACATAACTATCTATTGGTAGTCGTCGATACAATTTCATTAAATGCACACCTTTCGATAAAATGTTGTTTAAATGAATGTTTGCGGGTTTAAACCTTAAATCAATTATAAACAAAAAACTAAGGATTTATTGATTATCTCATCTTCCCATGATAATTTCCTTTTATCACAATTGGAACTATGTATGGAAACAGATAAGGCTTAACTATTGTACCTCCCAATCTGTGATATGCAATTTTCGTTAATCATTGATCGGGAAAGCCAAGAGATCCACTTTAAAGGACTGTTACTAATATGTGCGATGAAACATATCATTATGACATTTAAGTATCATGATTGGTGGTTACGAAAGTCATTAATAGAGCAATTAAGGTTGAATCGTTTGAGGATTTCATCAGTGGTAATGTTTGAGTTCATATTGCTTATCACGCTTGGATTACCATTAATCTTTCGTATATCGTGTTGGCTTTGAATGGGGTTTTTCTGTATTACGTTCTTCTGTTTCTTTTGCAGAGCAAGTTTGAGTTGATGAATCCATCTAAAATGACAAAAAAATAAAAGAAACTGAAGGCCCTTGTGGTAGCCAAAGAGGAACTAATGAAGAAGGTATTGATATCAGATACTACCTGCCTCGATCTAGGCAAAGCTTCATGGGATAATATATACAATTTGCTAGAAGCTAAAGATCCGAAGGAGATTGAAGAAGTAGTGGCAACAATTGATTCCACTGACAAGTCAGAGAATACTCTTAAGGATTTCGCCAGCTCCTTTCTTCATAGAATAGTAGCTCGCGCCAAGGTTTTACCCTATAATGACTTGGTCAGATGGGTTATTGAAAGCATCAATATCATAGACAAAACTTTCTTTACAGGCGATGGGAGAATGTTCGGGTCATTCAGAGCAGAAGATATCAAAAGAATGTACCATTTTCCTGAACCATACAAGCGATATAACAAGGCATTTTGGGAGGCTTTTGCCAAAAAAAACACCATTGAATCGGACCCTATCAGACAGTGGAGGCATTTTATGATCAAACACAAGCATGAATCATTGGGTATGTACTCTGTAGACTCATTAGCATCTCCTTACTGTTATGTAGATACAATGCTGTGTAGACTCTTTGGAGTCCATGATTCTGCCAAATTTTCTATAGAGATGGTACCTTTAATGGAGGTTTCAATTAATTCTTTTATCATGGATTGGGCGACCATATTTTTGAGAATGGCCAACCAAATACTTGGTTATAGGAAAAACAAATTTGTGACTACCCAGGTGATACCCCCATTTTATATGAGTTCCTATATTTTGGACATTATCTGTTTCAATTCTGAATACATCATTCTAGGATGGAAATGGAATACACAGGACCCTAACCCTATTCATAACTATCATAAGGAATTGTGGAAAGCCCATTACAAAAATCATCTTTATAGAATCTGTCATGGTTTCATCCTCCTTTTGTATTATTCCATATTAAATAAACCCGCTCCTAGGTTGTCCGAGGAGGCCTGTGTCAACCTAACTGCAATTGGTAGTTGGTTTGGTGAAGAAAAGTTCACCTACATCAAAAATTTTGGCAACACTATTGACCCACATGTCCTTCCATATACATCCCGGATAAGTTACTTGTCAGAGAATTAGCATATTAGATAACAATAGAAGGGATGTCAAGGAACCTAAAAATTCTCCCTCCGATGTGGTTCTTTCACGCTGCATGACTTCAAACATACAAAGAAGGAAACTGAGAAAATAAAAATGCTAAAGTTAGCAGTCATCCCAAAAAGGTAGTATGATCCTAAATCCGTTGCCTACAATGTCACTTATTAGGCCAAAATTGCCAAGTTTGAACATGAGAAGGATAGTTATGATGATTTGTTTACTTCAACTGAGTTACTTTCTCAAGTAAAACATTTGGCAAAAGTCAAATTGGGAGCTGAGTGACTAGAGGAATTTTACAAGTTCAGGACACAAAGATTGGAAACACTACCTCTGGACTTGTTAAATACTACTTCTATGGTACAACGAGAAGGCCACTATGAAGAGAAAATCATTGAAAAGAATCTTGAAAAAGAGAAGACCCCAGAAAGGGAGCAGACATAGGAAGGAACTAGTGAGACCCTTGATACGAATATCAATATTGATCCTACATTACTCAAGGAATATGAGTAGTTCAACTCAATCTTCAATAACCCGAATATCTCCTAAGAGCTCACTACACCAAAAATGCCTACAATGAAAAATCCAGAAGTTATTATTGTTTTGATTGAAGGGACAAGGGGCCTACCCAGAATTTAGAAAGACATAGAGATCATTCTCGAGAATCCTACAGAGGAGATTATACTACAAACTGAATAAATACCACCTCTTGATGTCTTCTACAATCCAAAGCACAGAGTTGTTGTTAAAATACAAAGGAATAAGAGGAAAATTGATCAAATTCCTTTCTTAACTCCTTAGGCAGAAATGATGAACATGGTATGGAAGGTAGAAGTCAATCCCTCTAAAGATTTAACAAAGCTATCTCAGTATGCAGGAGCCTACATAGTGGTGGCAATGGATAAAGCCTTAGAGGTCAGTCATCTGATAAAGGAAAAGGATCAGAGGATTACCCAACTTTAGGTGCAATCAACAGAGAAACAATAAAATATCACTCAACTTGAACAGTAGTTAATAGAGTAGAGGAAGAAAAATGAGAAATTAAGAGAGTAGTTGAAAATGGAAAAAGAAAGGATGAATGAGCAAACTCTCCATAAACAACAGGAGCTGTCTCAAGAGTTAAGTAAGCTTTAGATGATAAGTGAGCAAGAGAAGAATGCAAGGGAAGATAAAACCGCACAAATGTAAGAACAAATAGAAAAATAAAAGGGTTATCCACAAGTAGGTGAATTCAGAACAGAAGCCTTGGAAATAACCAAAACCTTGTCTCAACAGTTGGATATTCTTTTCCATAACATATCATTGGCCAACCCCTTATGTGATATCTCTGCATCATTGATTGAGAAGGCAATGGATGCCAGACTTGAATTAGAAAAGATAGATGAAATGTTAACCAATTTTCTGTCCTGGAAAGATTCCAAATAAGGAATGGCTACAAACTTGCCGAGAATATAGGAATCACACAAGGAAATCTTATTTTCTTAATGGGAGTCCCAGATAATGAACGCTAAAAGAGAAACTTCTAGATGGAGAGCTGCAATGAATGATCTGATTTAATTAGTGAATAACAAATTACATATGTCTAATTTGATCATCGACTGCTTTCCAAGTAAACCCCCAAAAGTAAAGGCACTGGAACAACATTTGAAATAGGAGCTGGCAAATAGAGAAAAGCAGATTGGAGAAATCCAAAAGTTGACATGGGAAACATTCTGGTTTTTCCTAGTCAAGCCACATAACCAGTAAATGACCATGTAATGTCTTTTAGATGCAATCAACTGCTTGATCTCCAAACTCTCCAATGCCACCTATATAGCCCAGCTACACTCCATGATGAGTCAGCCTCTAGAAATCCAGCCTATGCTCGCAATATTTCAGCTACAATCACAGGTGAAGAAATCGATACAATGAATTCATTCAACCACTAATGCACTGCTATTTTCATAAGGAATCCCAGATTTTCATATCTACAGTTAGAATAGGGCATAGTGATATTTATTAATAGTTAGTTGTTATTTTTAGTATTTAAGACCCTTTCATGTATTTAGAAAGGGTCTTCAATTTTTATTAAAAAATTGACATGGGAGTTGCATTACTATACTCCTAATATTTTTTTATCAAAGGCTCGACCAAAGTTCTACATTTTTGTGGAAGATGCTTTTATAAGATTTGCACTTTTGCATGTTTTGAAGGTATTCTCAAATAGGAAAGCAGAATCTGAATGTTGTTTACATCGTGAAAATTCAAATGCATATGGTACTATTATCATTGTTTTTGTCTTATTTCTCTATGTGAATGAGAATTTCTCACCATTGTTATATATATATATATGTGTGTGTGTGTGTGTGTGTGTGTGTTTTTCAAGCAATTCTTTATCTTGTCATTTATAAATGTTTTAGAATTGTTATAATTTGGATATATATGTCAATGATATATATTATGATCAATGTGATAATGTTTTTATTATTACTTTGTTTAACTACTTAAACAAAGTAATCATCATATGAATGCATATTTCTATTTTATGAATAAGTCATCTTCATGGTTATTTGTTTAATAGAAACAATCAAGAACCGTCTTGTTAAAAAAATACCCAGGTGTTATCCGGGAATAGTGTCCACTCAGATGCTGCTATTCCCACTAAGATGGGTGGCTATCTTAGAAACAAACAATCAAATTCTACTGTTGTTTCATTTTATGAAAATAGATGAGAGGAGGAACAAAAAGACCAACCTGAGTCTTGCGCTTGATTCCCCTCCTTCTTGATAGAGCTTCGTCGCTTCTTCTTTGTCTGCCCAGCTTCAAAAGAACCTGTGGAATCACAGCAACATACTACTATGCAAGAAAAAAGGATCTAAATTCATAAATAATACAGGATTAGATGTGTTATTAACCATATAAATGCATATATAAACAATTACACAAGAATATGGAAGAAAACAAGAATAGCTTTATTCAGATGAAAAGTAGCAAGAGGATTACAACCATGTGCTCTGACCCAACATCATCCTCCAGCTAGGAAGCCCTTCTTCACCTCAAGCAAAGCTAGATCACCGAACACTGTGAATGTACACAAGAATACCAACAACACTTCTCTATAAGATACAAAATTCCAGCCTCTAGATCTCTGTGATGAGGGATGCATATATAGATGATTATAGAGAGGTGATTCATCTTTTGGGATCTTGATTAGTTTCCTCTCTCTAATAGTTCCTGCTTCCACTTGGAGAATGATGATCTCTTACTCATCCCTGGTCGAAAATGGAGTGGCAAGTGTCAGAAGGGAAGCTTCTCGAAGATTCCATGATCTTCCACCTCGCATTTTTGTCCCTGCCATTTGTCCATTCCCGACCATCACAACCTATAGAGGAGAAAATCAGTATGCATCATACCTTCTACACTGGGAATGTGATATGCGTCGCACCCCCTGCATTGAGCTTTCAGTATGGTCCAGTTTTGACCATTTATGAGCAGTTTTCAGTGGAGAACTTTTGGGAGATGATGTAATCGGTTGACATTATTTCTTTAGGCAGTGAAGCAACACTTTTAGGGACTTAGGAGCCCTCAGTTTATGGACATTTATGATTAGGGTTGAAATTCCCAAAAATGTCTATAACACCAGGATAGATCAATTATATTTGTATATTTTCACATTGTAGGATAAAACACATATCACTTTCATTATACACTACAAACCAATCACCCATAAACTTATATCACTAAGAAACTGGTCCGATTATATCCAGTCAGAGCCACCACACCAAACAGAAAAGGAGTTGCACTAAGGTCTAGACCAGGTGGTTTTCCCTGATGTTGATGCAGCATTTTTAGAGGCATCAACAGGAGGTTGCACAAAAGGTGGAAAAACTATCCCAAAGTAGAGAGGTGAGCTCAACTAACCCAACAACCAAACCTAGGACCACCCATGAAGAAATTTCATCTCAAAGTTTTGACGAATTGTTGAAAAACTTACTAAATCTGGCTCATCGCGGGTGCAACATAGGGATAGAGCGAAGACTTCGCTAGGGCTAGTGTTAACTTGACCATCTTCGGGAGAGGGATAAATTCTAACTCTCAATGACCCAAAAACTTAGGTAAGAAGCAGTATCCTTCAAGGATAATGAATTGATACATCCTTCCTCAGATTGCAAGGAAGGTAATGACACATAATTGGCAACATGACACAACACAGATGTTAGTAACATGGATTGGCAATATCCAAGATCAAGGAATGCAGAGTCGGTGAAAAATTATTGTATAACAGATGCCCCCTAAAGAATGAAATCTGAGAGAATGGGAGGGGTGAAATTCTTTACAAAGCCATAACCAAAACAGAACATCCTCGAGGAGAACCTGCAGACACAAGTAGAATTGATCTCTGATACATGAGGACATAATGAAAGGAAATACATGTGCATAAGGCATGAGCACAACCATCCAGAAGATAAACATAAATAATCTATGGTATGGATGCAGCCATCCAATCAAAAAGATAAAAAAAAGACTCAGGCATGGTGGAAACCATCAAATCAAAAGAGTCATGTATAAATCAATCCACGCAACCTAGACTTGTGTAATCTGAGCCCAGTGCCTTGAACCCAAACCTAACTATTGTACAATTTCTAATATACGAATAGATGTGTTGAAGTCGAGCACAATAGAAAATCACTTGATTACCAACCAATGATGTGAATCGTTAACAAGCATGAGAGAGACCACCAATAATGTCAATGGTTCTCAAGGTACTACTAGTACAATCCACAAAGTGTGAAGAATGATCTGGAGTCGAACACTTGTGAAATAACTCGATCGAAGACCAATGATGTAAGCCTCTCATCAAATGCAAAGAACTTTCCATTGAGGCATGCAAGCTCCAAGGTACGAGAAAGGAGTCTCTAGGTCAACTTCCCAGATAATGAGCTGAAGTCGACAGGAAGCGACCGATCGAAGGAGGGCCATAATGTTTCCCACAAAATCAATGCGAGACAAAGGAACAAGATGATTGTGAATGAGACAAAGAATCTGAGGAATGTGTGTGAGGCTACAAAGCGCAGAAGGATTAAGCTCTTGGACATTGACACTCTTTCTGCTTTGTGTCAGGTTGGGACATATTCATTCTATCATTAACATTCCAAGTTTTGGGTTATTCATTTTTCCTCATTCCATCTGATCCCTACTGCATCATCATGAACTTTGATCCCTTGGTACCAAAACGCTACCAAATTTTGAGATGAAATTGCTTCACGGGCGGTCCTAGGGTTGGTTGTTGGGTGAATTTAGCTCGCCTCTCTCCTCTGGGATAATTGTTCCACCTTTTGTGAAACCTCCCTAAGAGATAAGCTCTTCCTTCCTTCTCTTATGGGACCTCTCCCTCCTATAAATATCTCCTCCATGAATTATATCAACTAACTTGGATGGAACTGGATGATAGCTAGATGTAACTTGATAGTTTCAAGTTTCTAAGAGAGGAGTAGAGGTAGATAGTGTTATTGGAGTGTCGAAGTAGCCTCATTTGTATTTTGATTTGAGAGATGTTTGAGTAGACTTGGCTTGAGAGCTTTCTAGTATCAACCCATTTGGACAAAAGAGAGAGTCATATGTTCCCTTGGGAGATAGTTCACAAGTAAATGATTATGGAGACATGCCAACAAGAGCCTTCAAGGAGGCTTATGACGTCAAGGCTTGGTTGTAAGTTTTACTTTGATTTATATTAATACAAATCAATAGCTTGTTTCTTATATTGTGCGTTAAATTGTATGTCGATAGCTTGAGGTTCCTTGACTCTTCAAGTACATTGCTTGGTCATTTTATATTGTGTTTGTGGTGTTTCTCTACGTGTTGTTTTCAAGTATAAGCGACTAAAAGAATAAGATCTAGAGCAACAAGATGAGGACTTCATCGAAGATTGAATTGAAGGTAGGCCTTCATAACGCCAACTTTCTAAGGAAATTTTCTTTGGTATTGTCTGTTTATTGATTAGACCCACTCTAGGGCTAGAGGGGTTGCCTCTATCCACAAAGAGAACTTACTTGTGTCACAAGTTTGAAACTCCATTGAGGAGATGTCAGTAACATGGACTGATAGTATCTAGGATCAAGGAATGCAGAGTCGGTGACAAATTACTATGTAACGCATTACCCCATTCCCTGAGAGTTTTTCCATGTCATCTCCTACTCCCACCTTGACAAGTCAAACTTGAACTTTGACTTGCTCTAACATATTCATATGAACTTGGATTTGAGTGTCATTCACACCGTTGGAATCACGATGATGAGAACTTTGATCCAATGCTAAGGTTATCTAGATTCTGTCACTTTAAGTTTTGAGCCTTTTACCATGCCAATGGTTCATTTTGAAGATCCACCTGGATCACTGGAGTTGGAGGAATGTGTTATGAAGAGATAAATGATTGAAGTTGTGACCCACCTTAACTTTGATAATATCTAAAGAATTATGCATAGGAATGGAATGAATGAAGTAAAGGAATGGTGTTGCATGGTGCCGATAAATGGATGGAGACAGCTAAACGATAATTTTTCCAAGATCGATAGTGAGCATTTGACTTTTCATAAGAGTGTGCTAGTGGAGATTTAAGGAGGTTCTTTCCTAAGAGAGGTAGTTTTATTTAAGTTGCCTAGCACCAAGAACATGAATGTTGGAGATGCTGCTAGGAGGCTTGTCCTTGAAGGAAGGAGAATAAATTTTCTTATGAGGATGAGACTTGATCATGTCTAAATGATGGTGCAAAGTAGTCATTTCTCATTGTGTGGCATTTAGTCTAAAGTTGAGGTTGTATATCCCATGCGAGCTTCACTTGAGATATTGCTAGAGTGTGCAATGCAAGGGTGATGCATTGGGCTACTCTGAGGTGGGTGGTAAACATACCAATTTCCATCTTGTGTTTTTTGTTCATTGAATCATTGTGGAGAAGGGGATTCCACCTTATGGGACCCACAGTGAAGAGAATAATATTTTATTTAAATTATACTTTTAATTTTATGAAAAGAGATTGATGGTGAAAAAAAATTAATAAGCAAAAAGTAGCTTAACATAATTCTCGTGATAACATTAAGCCTAACACAATCTAGCCACCCAATATTAAAGCTAATATAAAAAAAAAACACAATCCTTCTATCCAACATTAAGATGAACTTCAATTTTACATATAATTTTAAAATCTACCTCATTTGTAATGTACCTTGTCATATGACTAGTACCTCATGCTAACATGGTAAATAGATGAAGATTTCCAAGTAAAAAAAGTTGTTAAATAATATTCACATGAACTTCTAGCTCAACCATGTAAGTATTAGAAGGGGACATCATCGAGATGCAAGTCTAAATACCTAGTCCATACTTTCAGCATCAAGGTAGGGAAAGTAAAAAGTCCTCATATGATATACTACCATCTTTAGGTCTAAATATATAGAAAACATTTAATAACATGGGGGAAATGTCACAAAACCACCGTTTCTTCAGTTGTAATGTTGAATTGGCCCACCCCACCTAATATCCCATAGAAGACTTCATTGTGTTTCTTTGCAAAGAAAGTTATTACTTCTCCAATGTTTGCATTTTTAATGAACATGAATCGAAATTGTTGGGTTTGTGTTATATTCTTTCCACATGGACCCGATAATAGTTGGGACAACACAAGGTTGGGGGGAGGACCCAAAGATCGTGGGCAGAACTACCCATGGTTTTGTGCATGGTTTTTGCAAATGGTTTTTTCCCATAGTATTTTGTCGATTCAGTCAAGGGAAATATGGTTATGTTGTATTCTAGGGCTAGTGGATTGAGGTTTATGAATGCTTAAAAATGTATATATGTGTATTGTAACATTGAAAGAAAGATAATGAAAAATCAATCTAGTAGTTTTGATTTTGGGATCCAAGGGAAAATATCTGTGTAAATTTGTTTTATGTTTTCGCCATTGAATATTTTTTTGTATAGGGTTAAAACATACATTTGGTATTAATGTTGTTTCAACTTAAAGGGGATGCCTTTACTACTAAGAGGTTTTTCTTGAACCTCTGGTAGACACTGTTACAATGGGAGATCGATGGGACCAATTCTTGCGATGAAAGGAGATGGTGAATAGTGGAAGGATAGAGATCGTAAATTTTAATTGACATAGTTTTGAGCCGTGGAAGCTCAAGATGGAGGATTTTTTGATGGATAAAGATCAATGGATCATGATAGATCTAGGTAATAAAACAACAATAATGTCAATATAAGACTGGGTGAATTTGGATTAGAAGGCAAAAATCACAACACGATTGTGTATCTCTGATTTAGTATTGTTGAATATTTTAAGAGAACCTACAACAAAGGCTTTGTGGGAAAAGTTAGGGACTTTGTATCAACCTAAGTATCTAGTGAACAAACTATTCCCATGTAAAACATTGTATAACCTAAGCATTAAGGATAGATACTTGGTGACAGAGCATATGAACGTATTTAATACTATGGTAAGTCAATTGTTATATGTTGATATCAAAATTTCAAACGAAGATAAGTGCATTAGTTTTTTTTGTTCTTGACCAAATTCGTGGGATAGTCTAGCTGTAGTTATAGGTGATGAGCATTAGTATTGTAGCAAGAATGTTGCAACTCCTGGGGCTATCAACTTTACTTTATCAACCCGGGGTTTGTACAAACTTGGAGTTGACAATGTTGTATACACAAGTAAATGTGATGGGTTTGCTCTTTGTCACTGCTGAGCTGGTGATAGACCACTAAGGTTTTTCAAACTAGACTTCTATATATTCAGAAGAAGCTTTATAACCAATGAGGAAAAGAGAAATCTTGTCTACTACAGTAAGGAAAAAGATTGAATTCAAATGCTTAACAAACCATTTTCTAACTAACTGCTGAGAGGCTATACTTCAAAACAATACTAAGTTAACATGTATGCAATCCTGTTATCCTAAGCATGAAAATTCAAAACATCAAACATTCTACTGCTATGTATGTAAATGAATAATTTTTTTTTTTTTTTTCTTTTTGTCATTTTTATGTGAAAGTGTGAAAACTAATCTCTCTTGGTGACGTGGCAGGTGGATTAGGGATGATGGTTAATGGTCAAAATGTTTGGATACTAGTAGGGGTCCTTTTCTAGCTTCCTAGAGGTTTTTTACTCAATTTGGCCTCAAAATAGTCCACTCCAAGTAAACCTACAAGATGTCCTAATGTGCTTTACATGATGTCCTGAAAACCTACAGGATCCCCTGTATTTGTACAGGATACAACCGAGAGAAAAAGGAGGGATGTTGAAGGTGATGGAAGGCTTAAGGAAGGTGGTTGGTGGATGGAATGAGGCAAGGGAGTGCCTAGGACCACTTCAGAGCTCAAAACCAGAGTGTTAGATGGTTGGATTTTCTCAACAAGCTTGGAGAAGTATTCTTGTGAAATGATGAAAATTGTGACAGTTTTAGTTCAAGAAAGGAATGATCATGGGTAGATGAATTTGGAATGAGGTTGTTGATCATGAAATCTCTATGTATTTATGAAACACCTTCATTCCATCAAACATTGACATTTACCCAAAATCATGTAAGAAAGAACAATTTCTATTATCTAAGGAAAACAAAATTTCATGAGCTAGCTACCTACTTCATGAAATGGAAAACTTGCAGATGAGCTAAAACATTTATGAGATCTAATGTAATAATGAAGATAGAAGAAATGATAACTAAATAATACTCTTGCAAATTGATCAAATGCTGACCTAAGTACAGAAGAACCTTAAATTCCATGAGAAAGTAGAATTCTATCTTTTTGGGGCTACATAGGAGTTCCTTCCTCAAACCATGATCCCTAAAGGAAGGAGTGAGGCCAAAAACACCTACTGACAACTTTTTGATGATCCTTTATCTATTTTAAGCTACTATTGAGGTAAAGAAAAAATGGAAGCAAACTAATAAGCAAACCAATCAAATCTACACTACTTGCAATGAAATAATTCTAAAGATGATTCAACCATTAATCTATGAAATCAATCTAAGCATACAAATACAAGAAGAGGAGCCTTTGCTTCTAGGGTTGGGTGCTAACCCAAGAGATTCATCCCTCTGAGTTAACTTAGTGTTGGATCAAGGAAATTCTCATTCTCATTATCAAATCAGAAAATTACATAACAATGTCTTCCACAAGTCTTGAACTCGAAAATGACTGTTGTTTTGAAAGCAAAAAATTGAATCCTAATGAGGATCTGGGCCTCTTTATCTGTACAACTTAAGACACTAATTCCTTTCTTAAATCTAGGGAGGCTTGGATCCCAAACTCGAGATAAGCTATCTCTTTAACTGTCACTTGCTTAGCTGCCTTTTGATCTCCATGACTTGGTTGCTTGTACTCCGAGCTAATGTGATTTATGGAGGAATATTCAAATGAGGGAGGAGTAAATGAGGAGGATCTACCAGCAACAATATCTCCCCCTTGTCTCATTTGAGTTTCAACCCTAAATTAGCCAAAATTCCATGATTTTCTCTCACAAAACTGCAAGCAATGCACATTAGTCCACTAGGCATAATATCTCACTTTGACTCATCTCATTAAACAAAATACAATCAAAATATGTAATAAATTGTGAGAAGAGTTGATTTGACTAAGCTAGGAGGTCAATTAAGGTCCATATAGTTACCAAATGATGAGGTTCATCAATAGGTAGCAATATAACTACCTTGAAGTTTGATGAAATAGTCTCATCCTTGTTGTTGAAGGAGATGAGACAAAAAAATATCGAGAGACAAAACGAAGATGCCTTGTCTATGAGATGGTGGTCCTAGAATAGAAACAAAAATAATTTTTCAAGTGGGAGATCTAAATCTTTAGGGAAACCTGTGAAGGTATTTTGGAAATGTGGAAAGGAGGGGCACTAGAAAAAGGATTGTAGATTTAAAGTTCCTGAGAAGGGAAAGGGATCTGATGATTCTTCATTTTAACAGGAAAAAATAACCTGAGATGAAGGCAGGTATGTGTACTTGGCTTCTTCTTCAAGTACACATGTAGATCTTGAGGCATGGTAGATCGACTAAGATGAATTCTTTCACTCTACTCCCCACAGGGAGTGGTTCTATGGGTATTATAAATATGATGGTGGTGATGTCTTTTTAGAAGATGAAAGGAAGGCCAAAATCTTGGGACATGAAAAAGTCTAGCTAAATTTGCAAAGTGGAAGGATTAGAAAACTTCCTAGTGTCCTGCATATTCTTGAATTGGCTAGAAATCTAATTTTGGTAAGAAAGAATGATGATGTAGCTGTAAAAATAGTGTTTGAGAAAGATACCTGCAAGATGGTTAGGGGAGCACTGGTATTTATGCATAGAATTCGGATTGGAACTTTGTACAAGCTTTTCGGTAACACTTTTATTGATGGGTGAAATAGTTTTGTGCTTCTTGGAAGTGGAGTTGAAGATCTAGTGGTCTTTGGGGAAAATATATTATTATGGCATAAAAGACTCGGACATATTAGAGAGAAGGACCCTAAAATACTACATGGTAATGGTATGGTAGAAGGTATGTCTAATTTCTCTCTATATTTTTATTTATGTGAACATTGTGTATATGGGAAGAAAAATTGGGTGAGTTTCCACTCAAGTCCTAAGAGGGAAAAAGGGATATTAGAGCTTGTGCATAGTGATGTGTTTGGACTTGTTTCCGATCCATCTCTAGGTAAGTTGGTGTAATATGTGTCATTTATATATGACTTCCCGAGGAAAACATGGATATATTTCCTCAGGAAGAAATTTAAAGTCTTTGATAGGTTTTAATAATTTAAGACTCTGGCGAAAAAGAAGATAGAGAAGAAGATTAAGGTGTTGATGTTAGATAATGGTGGAGAGTTTTTCAAGAAGGAATTTCAAGATTTTTGTAAGAAGTGTGGAATATCATGACAAAAAAGTACACCATACACACCTTAGTAAAATGGATTTGCAGAAAAATGAACATGAAATTGATGGAAAAGGAACAAGCATTCTAAATGGCGCTAGATTAGGGTAGGAATTCTGGGCATATGTAGTGGATATTGCATGTTACCTTGTTAACTTATCACCTTCATCAGTGTTGGTGGAAAAGACTCCACATGAGGTATGGACTAGTAAGAAACCATATCTTTCACATCTGAGGGTATGTTATAGACATTTTTGGGCACTGCAACCCCAATAATAAATGTCCATAAACTGAGGGCTTGTAAGTCCCTAAAAGTGTTGCTTCACTACCTAAAGGAACAAGGTCACCTGATTACATCACCTCCCAGAAGTTCTCCACTAAAAACTACTCAGAAATGGTCAAAACTGGACCATACTCAATACGCAGTGCAAAGGGTGCGATGCATATCACCTTCCCAGTGTAAAGGGTGTGATGCATACTAGATGGCCCCTTTGTAGGGTGCGATGGGCGAGAATGCACAAATGGCAGAGACAGTTTGCGAGCTGGAAGATTATACAATCTTCCAGAAGCTTCCCCTCTTACACTTGCCTCTCTGTTTTCAACTAGGGATGAGTAAGAGATCATCATTCTCCAAGTGGAATCAAGAACTATCAGAGAGAGGACACTAATCAAAACTCCTGAAGATGACTCACCCCCCTACAATCATCTATATATGGATCCCTCATCACATAGATCCAGAGGCTGGAATCTTGTATCTTGTAGAGAAGCGCTATTGGTTTTCTGGTGAAACTTCATAGTGTTGGGTGATCTAAGCTTTAGTTGAGGTGAAGAAGGGCTTTCTTGCTGGAGGATGATGCTGGGTTAGAACAATTAGTTGTAATCCTCTTGCTATTATTGATATTAATAAAGCTATTCAAGTTTTCCTCCACATTCTTGTATGCTTGATTTTATATGCATTTGTGTGGTTAATACATATCTGGTCCTGTGTTATTTATGAATATAGATCTCTGTTCTTCGATAGTATTATTTTGCTTTGATTCCACAGGTGCTCTTTGAAGCTGGGAAAATGAAGAAGAAGCAGAAAAGATCTATCAAGAAGGAGAGGAATCAAGCAAGGAACCAAGGGCAAGTCTAAGGTTGGTGTCCTTTGTTCCACTCTTATCTATTTTTCATAAAGGAAAGCGAAAGTAGTCTTTAATTGTTTGTTTCTAAGATAGCTACCAGTCTTAGTGGGAATAGCAGCTCCGAGTGGACACTGTTCCCAGTAACAAAATGACGACTCCGCTGGGGAGCAAATAGATTGTTTGTTAGTCTATCTTTGTTTGTTTTATAAACTTACAGACGGAGCCTGAAGTCAAGCCAGCTAGCCTTTGAACTGCATTTGTTATGAAAATGCAAAGTAAAACAATGTTGCTTCAGTTTATCTCTGGGTTTTGTTTATAAATTGAACAATCAACCTGCAAACGTTCTAATTGCCCTAAGTGGTGCCTTTAGTAACCTCCTTATATCAACCCCTGTGATTTACATTTACTGAACATCACTTACTCGGCCTAAATCCCTAAACTGAACTATAAATTCTGAGCAAAGACTGGTTAAAAGTCTCGCACTGGTACCATCGCACCCTCCCTTCAAGGTAGTATGTATGCATCGCACTTCCTGTGTGCAGTAGGTGAGATGCATGCTGGATTCCCTGTGTGACAGGTGCGATGGTCAGAGAAGGTTAATTTTACCTTCAGACTTTGGTTTTTCTTCACTCTTTTCAGTTCTATTTAGGAGTTTTGTTGTCTGTGGTCAGTATATCTCTGTGCAAACCCCCTTCTCTTCCATCATTCCACCTCTATTGTGCAAAGAAATGTAAGTGTTTTTATGTGTTGTGCACCATTTTCAGTTCTCTTTTGCAAAGAATTAGTGTAGCTGAACTATCGTTTCTTAATCTGAAAGTGTCGTAAGTGTCGTTTTCAGTCATAGAAGAGAATCCCATTGTTCTTGATAGTCGATTGTACTGTTACTCTTGTATATGATTTGAATTAGTAGTTTTTAAAGTGTCGAAAACAATTTTCATTTCGAAATTGCAAAGTGTCGCCCTTATCTTCACTTCATTTTGGAAAGAAATTTGTTAAGTATTATCGCTTTGAAAATAATTCAGATTTGCACTCAGCATTATTCTTGTTATTTATACATTAAGAAGGCTGAAAACAAATACATGCATGTGCATTTGCATTTAGACTTCTTGGTTTGATTTAGGACAGTGCATTTATTGTGTGCTCTGTGCTCTTTGTTGAAATACTTTCAATTTTCTCTCCTTAGTAGCTAGGATTTTCATTTCCAAAAGAAGATTAAACAGTTGTTTATCATCTTAGACTGCATTTTAGGAATTGTATACACATCACGCGGTGAACCTGAAAGGCAAATTTTTAAACAAGATCAACTATAAAATAAATGTAATGAATCTAAAAATGCCTTGGAACCTAACGCAAAACATCTAGAAGTCTAGGCTAAAGATGTATTCTGGCGTCGTAAAACCTGGTAACTGTTGTTTTCATTATTGGTTGGGTGATTCCTCCACTCTGAGATGACAAGTGCCAGTACGGACTTGTGCTCCCACGTACCATTGAGTATATATTGGGAGACCACAATAGGCTATATCCTTTATCCTTAGGAAGCCGTGTCTACCGCCCTATCGATCACAATGCACTGAACATAGCATTCAAGAAGATTGACTACCGTACCGTAAAAAGTATCCTGCAGTTTTGTGATTGGTTTGGTAATCCCCTCTGCCTAGATTTCTAGAGAAGTCTCTTTTGTTCCTTTTCAGACTCCTTAAAAGAAAAGGTCCATTTGAGCACTTGTCACTTCAGGCTCATTAAAAATCTAAGGTGACTAGAGGCATCTTTTGTTTTTCTCAACTCTTAAAAATTGAAAAAACAAGTTGTGTCAAAGCGTCTAAAATTTATTTTAATTGGAATAACATCACAAGTTCCCTCCTTGGTCTTTAGGTTGAGAAAAATGGAGTCTACCAACCAAGTATTTCCCCTTGGAGGAAATCCTAGTCCTTTCTCCTCTTGGGGAGATGTTGGTGCACCCCATATGGCCACATTGTCACTTCCAGTGTTGATGATTGGTTTGCCTATATGGCTCTTCTCTACCTCTGTCGTTCAGGATACTATAATTCCTGAACAGTCAAGTCAACAACTAGGTGATAATAGAGTTACCCCCCAACCTTCTACTTCGTCTGTTTCTCCCTATCCTCCTTCCTCTTCACTCGACGAAGCTGGTAAAGCTAAAGATCAAGTAACTGAGAAGAACAAGAAGTGGAAAGAGAAAAAAGAAAAGAAGAAGAAGGAACCAAAAGTGAAAGGGGGAAACCATGCGTCGTCTAGTAAAAATCCTCACACCGCACCGTCTAAACCTAAATCTCCATGTGTCATTTGCAAAGGAGACCACTATCATCAAGATTGTCCTTGCATCCCTCGGATCTTAAGGGACTGGTCTCCTCGTTTGTGCAATCCGGTGTCGTCAACCTCTGATGATCATGTTGAAAGTACACAATCAACCAGTGAAAGTGAAGTGTCTGGATAGAAAAGGAATCACAAATTTCCTTGTAAATTGTGTGAAGGAAATCACGCCGTCTACTGTTGTTTCTTCCTAGATGAAGCTAAAAGAGTTTTGGATGGTCGTCCTGCTTCACCGCTACGACTCCCTCCTGGATATAAGAAACTCTTGCCGAGTCCACCACTGGTTGAAAATCCGGCTGGCACGCCATTATGGTTGGTCGAAACATCTATCATTGAAAATGAACCCTCTGAATCCATACTAGACAAAATTCAAAAGGTTGAGGCGGAAGTTTACCCAGTCTTGCCTTCAGAAGGTTCATCTTTGAATGATACAATCACTAAAGAGAAAGAGAATAACAACGTTCAAATTGTTTTCATAAACACAGACTCTGATGAACTTGGGGGCAGTCTACCTATTCCTTTACCGCAAGAAGGAATTTCATCAGAGTCATATCCAGTTGTCTATACGGTCCCACCTCCAAGAAACCTAGTCGTTTCCTTCGATTGGAATCTAATAGGCAGACCCCATGTACCAGCTAATGTACCATTCAGAATCATTGTACAAGCTTACAGAATGGTCATGGCTAGTACCATCATAGATGAAGGGGCTTCTGTGAGTATCCTTTCCTCAACTGCTTGGAAAGCGCTTGGTTCACCATCGTTTTTGCCTGAAATGAGAAATCTGACAAGCTTCGAGAAAGGAACCAGTCGACCATTAGGGATCCTTCCCAATGTTCCCATTACTTTGAAAAGGAAAACCTTTCACATGAATGTGATGGTAGTCCAAGGACCCCTAGATTATAATCTACTCCTTGGGCGTGACTATATTTATTGCATGGGAGTCGTCGTCTCCTCAATCTTTAGAGTAATGTGTTTTCCGCATGAAGGCAGAGTGGTCAAGCTCATAGACCAACTTTCATTCCCCAGTTCACACATAGAAAATAGTCAAATGCCATCCCTAAATGGTCTTTTCACACAAGGAATGTCTCATCAATCTCCAGTCCATCCACTTGATGAGCGCGAGTGATTCGGGAGGATATGACTGAAACCCAGGGGGCATGCACCCTGGTCTGTTTCGGCAAGAAAACCTTGGGTATAGAGTAGGTTTCTGTGGAGGATATATGACTAGTCTGACACACCCATCTGTTTAGGAAAATGGGATTAGAATGGAATAAGATTCCCTCGTCAAAGTTATGTGAGTGGAGGCGACTGTGCCACTCACCTTTGTCTATTTTGGTAGGCATCGCCAAGGAAGCATTTTTTCTGCGATGCGGATGGAGAGCTTTCATATGGTAACCTAGGAATTTTTCGCTATACCTGGGGGCATGCAAACCCTTTTGCATGCAAGTGAAGAGCAACCATTTATTTCTTAAATTTGTAGGTCCTCTAACCCTTTAAACTCATAAGGTTGGTCATTTCCTAGCTTGCATAAAGAAAGGATTCGGTCCAAAGCTTTAAAAGGTGCAAGCCCAATAAGAAATGGCATCTTAGATGAGATATCCTTATTATATGACTGGCATGAGTAGTTTTTACGCGGAATTCAAGCTCGTTAAAAAATAAACATAAGCAATGAGAAAAATGTTTCCCCCAGAGTTTAAGCTCATTAAAAAATGAACCAATTTTTCGGTAAACAACCATTGTGAATTCATTATCATCAGCTTTTGAGCCTTGGTCGTGTTCTCATCATCACCTCCACTCTATTTTTAGCCGAACATTTGCCTCCATTTGATTGTTTACCCTTTTGAGGAACATCTGCGAAGAGTGATTCTATTAGCCATCCTTGTGACACTGCTGTGATTGGAAAATTCCAAACCTTACCTGCAATCAGCTGCTACCCGAAATCATTGCTCGTTCCTCGAAAAACGAGTCTCCTTTAAGCTCTTTTCAACTGACTCGTAAAATATGAAAAGATTGCCAAGCGATTAGCCTCTCTGGCTTGTTAAATTCATCGGAAGTGATATCCCTCCTCTAGATTATAATCTTTTTGGACATGAGGGATTATTACACAAAAAGATCAATCGCTTCTCTGGTTCGGCTCGTTAAAATTACCGAACATTCATCCCTTTCATGTTATTTTACGCTTTTTCAGACTTAAGGGACTATATGACGAAAAAGAATCTTTGGAGTTTCCTTTCTGTCCCTTTCAGACTCTCTAAAATTGAAAAGGACTGAGTTATCTTTCTCATTAAACTCGTTAAAACCAAATAGCAACAAAATTGTCCAAATGGACGAGAACGAGTTTCACTGTCTCTAGGCTCGTTAAAATATAGAGAGAGGTTCGCCTGAAGGGAGAACTATAGAACAAGGATATGTTATCCTCCTCAAGCTTGATAAAAATAAAGAGGTACTAGTCAGCAATGACTGGGGAAAATTGGGAAGAAAACTTGAAGAAACTTTATTGGTAGCAAGTCGCTCTTGAACATGACACTTTCTCTC
>APFE030465273.1:43553-93725 GCA_000404065.3 Pinus taeda | reverse complement strand
CAATTAAACCAGATGTAAGTCACTTTCATGTTTTTGGAAGTGAAGCATGGGCCCATATTCCAGATGAGAAACATAAAGGTTTAGAACCTAAGAGTGAAAAATGTATTTTTGTTGGATATTCTGAAGATATCAAAGGATATAGACTTATTCCACTTCAGTCCAAAAATGTTATCATTAGAAGAGATGTAAATTTTGTTGAAAATATATCAACCTACGAGCCTAGTTCGGTGGATGTACCACCTCTCTCTATCTCTTCTACTTTTGAAAATAACTCTTCTTTAGATGATGAAAGCGAGGATGACAATCCTCCCCCACCTTCTCAGGATCCTCCTTCAGCTCCTCAACTTCCAAAATGGGTCCATGCTACTCGGGATGCAGCAGGTGATCTTGCGAGTGATCTTACAGATTAGCGACGTACATATTCTCAGTTCGATAGATCCTCTTCTTTACTGGCTCAAGCTTCAGCGAATTGTGATCTTGACACCTTTGTAGAAGCTTCAGTCCATCTAGATTGGGATGCAACTATGAATGAAGAATATCGTTCATTATTGGAAAATGATAGATGGGATATTGTTCCTCTACCAAAGGGACGAAAACTTGTTAGATGCAAATGGGTTTACAGAACCAAGTATGGACTAGATGGGAAAGTTGATAAACATAAAGCTCATCTTGTTGCTAAGGTTTTTTCACAAGTTGAAGGCATTGACTATACTAAAACCTTCTCCCCTATTGCCAAAATCAAATCTATCCACCTTGTTCTTTCCCTTGCTACCTCTTTCAAATGGGACGTTCATCAGATGGATGTTAAATCTGCCTTCTTGCATGGGGACTTGCATGAAGAAATCTATATGGAACAACCTATTAGCTTTATAAAAATAGACTCCAGTCTTGTATGTCGGCTTAAGAAATCCCTTTATGGTCTCAAGCAAGCTCCTTGGGCTTGGTCTGCCAAAATGGATAGCTTTCTTTTAGAATCTGGCTTTTCTAGGTGTCATTCTGACAATATTGTCTACACCAAGAAAGTGGGAAAGTCTCTTATCGTTCTTGTTGTTTATGTTGATGATCTTATCCTCACTGGTAGTTATCCCAGCCTTATCAACCATGTGAATTCCAGCCTTAAAAAGAAGTTTGAAATGATAGACTTAGGACACTTGCATTATTTTCATGTTCTTCGAGTCTTGCAATCCAGGGAAGGTATTTCCCTTTCCCAATCCAAGTATGCCTGTGATCTTCTACACCATTTTCACATGGAAGACTGTAAGCCAGCTCCTTCTCCCTTTCAGTCTGGAGCCAAACTTTCAGTCACTTGTACTTCCCCTGGAGTTGATGCTACCTTATACCTTCAACTTGTAGGAAAAATTTTGTATCTAACCATACTCGTCCTGACCTTTCCTTTGTTGTTGGCCTTGTTGCTCGTTTTATGAAAACCCCACGTGAAATTCATTGGAAAGCAACTAAAAGAATACTTCGTTATGTTCGAGGTAAAATTCAGTTTAGAATTCATTACAGTGCCAAAGCATCTCCTCTATTGGTTGGTTTCACTGAGTCCGATTGGGCTGGTGACCTTATTGATTGGAAGTCTACTGTAGGTTATGTGTTAACTCTTGGTTCAGGACCTATTACATGGGCTTGCAAGAAACAAGGTGCCATTTATCTTTCTTCAGCAGAATCAAAGTATCGTGGTGCCATAGAAGCTAGTAAGGAAGCCTTGTGGCTTTGTCAGATCCTATCAAAGTTTGGCTTTTAGCAGCAGCATTCGACTACACTTTGGTGTGATAATCAAAGTGCCATTAAACTATGCAAAGATCCAGTCCAACATTAGCATAGCAAAAACATTGAACTGCACATGCACTTCATTAGAAAGCTCATTCATGATCATGTTCTTGAAGTGCAATATTGTTCAACAGATGATCAAGTTGCAGACATCTTTACAAAGGCTCTCACAGAGGCGAAGTTTACTACAATTTATGGTTGGAGTTCAGAATGTTGTCACTAAAGGGGGATAGGCTCTAGTGCCTCCTTCCTTCTCCTATTGTGTCATATTTGTAAGTCCTTCAATCCTATCCAAAGTTGTTCTTAAGGGGGGATGTTAGGGTATTCCGACACATAGGAAATAGTTAAGTATAACTTGGTCTAGTGTAGAGTTAGGTAAAGTGTGTTTCTTTACTATGTACTTTTTTAACTTACAATTTGACGGTCATCATATGTAGTGATCCGATGGTTCATTCTCTCCTCAGTATTACCGACACTTGATCTGTGGCTTAACACCCGATTGGTCCATGATCTCTATTTAAAGAGCATGGAGGGTCATTTGTAGTTTAACTGTTCATGAGAGAAGCGTATGTAAAATTTCATTCTTTTATTAATAAATTGCCTGAAGTGACCACGTTGGCTCAGGTTGTGGACTATTTCCCTCTTTGAGGGTTTTAACCATGTCAAAAATACTGGTGTATTGATCTGTGCTCTGTTTGTGAGAAGTGTCCTTTGGTGTTCTGTCTGAGGAACTTACCCTATAAATTCCTACACAGTACATAACTCAAATTCACAAAAAAACTAGAGATCTGGATTTTTGCAAAAAAATACCCAAATTAAAGAAAAAAAAAATCGATTGAACCGGAGTCCAGATTAGGGATATATCGTTGATTTAAAATTAGTTGTGTTGCAGAAATGTTTTTGATAGAAATTCGTGGACGACGACTCTCCTATATTTTTCGCAGTTTTTGTGTACAATTTCAAAAAAATTATTGCAGATTTGAGCTCCTCTTGAAAAATCACCCAATTTCAAAAAAACAAATTGGTTGAATCAGAGTTTGGATGAGGGAGATATCACTAATTTAAAATCATCTATTTTCAGAACTTTTGCGATGATGAGACAATTGTAGCGCGAATCTAAGTTTCCAGAGTGTCCATATAGGGATTTCAAACACATGGGAATATGCAAAATGGTCATTATGTTTCCAAAAATAGGTTATAATACAACTTCTGAGTTATATTGACTGAGTTATGTCCATTTTAAATCTGGAGCGGTAGTTAGAGCAACTTCCCTTTGGAGACATGCCCTCCCACCCCACTTTAGTAGGCACTTGCTTCACATTCATAAGTTTCAACATAAAAGTATCTGGCTTGGGTTACTTGGAGACATCCCTCCCACCCCAATCTATGTAGGCTTCTGCTACTTCATTAACAGTCAACATCACTATTATGGGTCAGCCGCACAAAATCGTTATCATTGAAGTACATTTGCTAGGCCACACACTGTTAGTATCACAGTTGGTTATAAATATTACAGGGTATTTCTATCCTCGGATCTTCTTTTGTCATGTTTATGGCTCATCCAGAAACCCACACTTTATTGAAGTCTATTTTCTAGGTTGCACACTATCAGTATCACAGTTGATCACAAGCATTACAAGGTATCTCTATTCTCGGATCTTCGTTCATCATGGTTATGGGTTAACCACACAAAACCATTCTCTTTAGTGGCTCTTCATATTCAACAAAGGCTTCTCAGGGGGGAACTTCACGCAATGAGGACCATTGCCTCCTAAGAAGGAAAAAATGATCCGAATGGAAAATGGAATCTATCCACAGTGTTCATCCACCCATTGTATTATAAGTGGCATCCTCCCATGGTATTCATCCACCCATGATATTTATCCACTGATGGAATTTACCCATGGTATTGTAAGTGGAATCCACCCATGGTATTGTAAGTGACATCTACCCATGGTATTTTTTCACCCATGGTATTTACCCACCCATGGAATTTACTTATGGTATTGTAACCAAAAAAGGCTATAAGTAACAGGTCACATTTTGTAAAAGGATAGATTTTCCATCACAATGTAGCTTTTACAATTATTCCCTATTTTAATAAAAAAATTCTTGGTGATTTTGTCTAATGTGCGTCCTCTCTTTTTTTATTTGGCATTTCAGTTTTTTAAATCTTGGGGGTCTGCCCCAAGATCCGAATCAAGAAAACAATGCATACTTTGAAGCCCAGTATTACAACAAGAATGTTTCAACTCCCAATTCTACCAACTTAAATTATCAACCTGGGGTTTCAACAAATTTAAGAGGTGTCAACACTATGTGTGAAACATGCAATGTGTCATTCTTTCATTGATCTAATGCAATGAGGTGAATGTAAAAATCTAACCTAAACTAGTTGCAGAAAAGGAAATGCTTATCTATTTGTAGGAATGGAAATGTTACTCTACTTTGCATAAATGTAAATTTTAACCTACTTTCATGAATGTAAATGTTATTTTATTTGCAAAATGTAATTGTTGCATCAAAAGGAAACCTAGCTTATTCTATAGAAATATCAATGTTGGAAATGGAAACCCTATCTTAAGGTGTATGAAACAAAGCCTAATCTTAAAATAATTCAAGATATATTTTATCAATATAGTTCATAAGATACTTCATGAACTAATCATCATTATGCTCTTCAAGTCATGAATCAGTCCATTAAGCATAACTACAGAGGTGAATTGCAATGGATAATAGTCAAGGCTTAAGAGGTCTTTTGGTATTAATCCATCATGGTTCAAAGCATAGAGGTAATTATTCAAGTCTAAGGGAAAAAAACCAATGGAGCAAATCCGGTTAAGTTTACACATGCTACAGGAGTGTTACATGACTATTATAAGAGGTGTTATAGGAGGTGCTACATGAGGAATTATTTTTATACAGGAGTGATATAACTTGCCTAATGCCCAAGTAAAGAAAATAAAATTGAGATGGGAAATATTTTTTTACTAATCATTATTTTCTACAACTCCATTCCAAGTGGAATCACTCCAAAATACACTTGTTAATGCATGCTAAAAAATAGCAAAACATTACTACTCTAAAAACCAGAAATTCAAGAACTAGTGAGTTAGTTAACCTACCAAATGCCTAACCTAATAAAGTGAAAATGCTATGGGGTAAATTTTGTTATTAACTTGAATGTCATTATGACTCAATACAGGTGGAATCAACTCAAAGGAAGCTCATTAACACGTTCTAAAAACTAGTAGAAAATCACTACTATTTTTCTAAAAGGGAGTTCTAGAAATTCTAGATTTGTGAACTAGTATACTAATCCAAGTAGCTCAATGATGAATATGAATTCTAGAAGTTGTTTGAAGGATTCATCATGCTTATGAATTTTCAAATAACCTTAAAAAAAAATCACTTCAATCATTTAACCAATATGACCTACAAAAAAAGAAGCATGAATAGTAAATGAAAAAATAAGAGATGGAAGTGAAAAAGACATTCAAAGAAAATAAAGAAATTGTACAAGAGGGATCCGAGGCTCTTGAGATGGCTAAGCCCAAGGAAACTCAGAGTCCTATGAAGGAAACCAAGCTTTAGAAGCTAAAAATGGAACCAAACTTCATTATTTGAATCAATCCAAGTACATCCCTGCTATGGGAATAAATAGGCTTGTTATAGGAAAGGACAAAATTGCTATAGGATAAGGAGACCTTGCTATATGAAGGAACAACAACACTTCAAGATGGATAATAAGGTCCCTACGAACTCCAAAATATTGATGGTGGGTCCTATTACAAGTTTTATGAAGAGGGGTGCATTATACCTGGAATTGTTTTAATCCCCATGCTGTTTGAGTTTGAAAATGAGAGAAGCCAAACCTACCAGTGGATGCATATTTCCAAGTCAAAGAGATTTGAGGATGTAGGTTTCATGGAGGAAAGGATGAAGAATATGGGTAAGGATATGGCTTACTTGATCTTAAAAGAATCAATTATTGAGGGAATAATTTCAACTAGAAAATCAAAGGTTAAGAGAGTAGCTACAGGAAAGGGAAACACAGTTAGATACCATGGAAGGTGTGTCCATGGAAGCCATCCAATCCATGAAGCCCTCCAAATAATATGTCATCTTCCTCAAAGAAACAACGGCTACAATTTCAAATCAAGACATTGGCACATATGGCTCTATCCCATTTTATAATTATAGGAAGTTCATTGACTTCTTGCAATAAGAAAGAATTGAACATAGGGCCAAATTGGATAAATTCTACATGCACAACGTGATCCTCACAAACATGAACTCTTGGGACCCCAATTCAAGTTTGGAAGATGCATAGTTGAAGGCCCTAGACTCTTGTATTTTCCATGAGGAAACAAGGGTTGGGGAAGTAGAGAAGGTTATGACCAAGGAATCAAGTGAGACCCTACACATCAGAGGAGAGTTAACAAGTCCCAAGGATGCCATAAGAAACCATAGAATTATCTTTGCAAACCCTAAATTGGCCCCTCGCTAACTATAGAAATAAGAAAAATTGATCCTCTATTTTGAAGACATTTTTAGGATTTTTGGGACCAAGAGTTTGTACACATGCCAAAGGAGATGGCATGAACTACCCCATAATTTTCAAATCAGGGAGTACTACTCGCCTAAAAGGTTGAGTAATTCGCTAGAGAGAACCCCACTCTACAAAAGAATTGTTCAAAGGTTGAAGATTAATTAGATAGGAAAAATCTCAGTCCTCCCTTGCTATTAGGCTTACAAGAAAGAAGAGATCAAGAAGAGGAGAAAAGGGAGTGGGTAGTCATAGAGGTAGATGTAGGTTTTTATCCACAAGAGTGAACACTATCTAAGGTGCCTTGGGATGTCAGAGAGGCCACAAGGGCCATGAATGACTTGTAAATCATTGATTAAGTTTCTCAAAGGGTAAGAGACACCTTTAGTATGGGGGTGATGATGGGCCCCATCAATAGGTATATTATAAGGCCCATTTTGTCATCCTCCAACCTATAATTTTTTTTTCTCACATTAATTAACATATTTTTGGCTATAATGTGCTTAATATGAAGACTAAATGATGTTTGTCATACTTTGTGGCCTAATGTGGTTAATGTGCAAGAAAAAGAAAAAAAATTAGTGCATTTAGTATGTAGAGGTACGTTGGAGGCATATAGAGGAGATGTTAGAAGACAATACCTTGCATTTACTCCCCTTCAACTCGACTTGATCCATGAATCACTCACTTATAGCTCAAGGTTTACTAGTAGTCAATGCAGTGAAGTAATCAGAAGGATATAAGGGAGCTAGATCGACTTTTTTTGGGATTTTTGAGGGAAGTAGTCCTATTTCCAAGGATGTTTACCCTCAGTCATATTTGTATAAATAAACAAGCCTAAGGGCTAAATAGGATTCGAATTTTTGGGGAGGGAATAGCTACTAAGAGCTAGGAGGTTGAGATTGTAATTTTCATTTTCCTATGAATGATGTACTTTAACTTTATCTTATATTAATGAAAAGTTTATTTTTGTATCACATATGAGTTTGTTTCAAAGGGTTGAGTCACCTTGGGTTAGGGAAGCTCCAGTCTCTCCTTGCGTATCTTATATATGCATTACTTTTAGTAGCAACATTTATTTATTTCTTAGTACAAGTTTACTAGCAAAAAATGTTGTCGCGAGACTGGCTACCACCTCTCTTGTGGGAAGTGTGGTTGAAGAGTATGTAATAGCAAGCCAAAAATACGTGGTTATATTCCTTTGTAGATTGTTAGACCTTAGATTAATACTCTATTAAATATTTTGTTTTCACATATTTAGGAGTAAAATCAGATTCTTATTTAAGCCTTCATGGATGCAAGTCAGATGCATGATGCAAGTTAGATTTTATTTTGAGGTAATAAAATTCAACCCATCCTTTCTTGTCATTTGGTTCCATAAAATTGAACTCATCCTTTCTTGTTTAGCTCATTTTGTTGCAATTTGATCATTTGTTTGGCATTCTTTTCAAATGCAAAAGAGGATCATGTGTTTGTCTGCAGGTATTACTAATGGCTTGTAGGGTTGTCACACTCATCCTACATTCCTCTTGAAATCATCAACCTCTTCCTCTTCATCTCACATTTCCCTCAAAACTCTGCCACCAAAACTATATTTTTTCGCCATTGAGGGACATCACTTGCATTTTTTGTTGTGCAATATGGGCCTCTGAGAGGTGCTAGTCTTGGAAGAAGTCTCATATCACCTTCATATACCTTCATCTACCTTTTCCCACTGTGATCACTCTGAAAAACAACCTCGACAATTTAGCCTATACTTGAATTTTGAAGCCTACCATGGATCTTATGATCGAGCTTTTCATAGCCACTACAAGCTCTCTTAGGTCCTTGAGCTCCCTTTTGGATTGTAAGTGTCAAAGTCACTTTCTCGCACATGCTCAATCTGCAATGAATTCATGGGTGCACTCCTACATGCAAGATTAAATAATACTATCATAGTCTATTGAGATAGTGCTTGTGCTATGTTCAATACATGTCGACATTCAATGCACACTCACATTGACATTTTCTCACTTGTAGCTATTTGTACTTCTATTTCGGTGAGTTTTGAAATTTTTCTCTTATACACACCCTTTCTTTTGCAATTGTTTTTTTCATTATTTTGACCATCACTTTTTCTTTCTTTTGCTCTAATTAGTGTCATTTTCATGTTATATTTCTATGGAAAATGTTTTTTCACTATCATTCTCATTTTGCAAGTGTCGTTCACACTTTTCTTGTCATATTGCAAGTGTCATGTTTGGCCATGGGAACTATCTCTTATCGTGTAAAGTGGAATTTTGGCTTGTTTCAAGGGGAAATATTTGTGATAATTATTTTTTTATAACATCTATACATGTCTCGCTGTCATTTCCAAAGTTTCAAGCACTGTTCCACAAGTGTCATCGTTTCTGTCGTGAAGTGTACCTTCTATGGTGCACTTTGTAAGAGCCATCACTGTTTTTTTGCAATAAGGAATGTATGCATTCATATGTTCTGAGTGTTCCTTTTCACGTCGTCAAGTGATATCAGTGTGTGATCATGCTCAAAGTCTCTCTCTTGCTCATATTTATCTCACTGATCCAACACTTAGTATAACAAGGAAAACTCTCTAACTGAGCCACTCAGCCTCATCTTTCCTTGCCTGAGCTATGCATTCCATAGTCTCATGCCTCAACTAACACCGTTTTACCTTGGTTCTATGAAATTTGTAGTCTCTTCATTCCAGGATTGTGCACTGCATAATCAAAGCACTCAAGATCAGCCTTTGAACTCCAAAACTATGCAATCTCCCTTTCCTACCCAATCAGAACTACGCATTGTGCATTATCAAGGCTTGGGCCTCAGCCTTGAGCTCTTGAGCTATGAAATTGCACAATCACCAATCCTCCTCTACCTTTTAAGGCTATGTTGGTGTCTAAATCAATGTTCAACCCCTCATCCTGGCTTACTGAGCTCCCAAACTATGCAATCTTCTTCCTTAGTCTAGATTGAACTACATATTGGGAAGTATCAAGGCTCAAGCCTCACCCTTGACTGCCTGATCTGTGAAATTGCATAGTTATTAATTTTGTCACTTGGTTTTGGCTCAGTTAGTGGATCATCATGCAACATCTTAGACAAGGGGTTTATCATATTGATGACATCTTGTCATGAGTGAATTGTAGATGTAGATACTCTACCATGATAAGATAATGATGAAGGAGATGGAGAAGGGGCCATGCTAGAAGACACTTATTTGTTGCAAAGACAAGTTGATCAATCAAGAGAAATCAAAAAACATCAAATTGAGACAGAAGTTGGAGATCATGTTCCACTGAAGACTCCTCATCTCTAAGCCATTTGGAGGACAAAGAAGAAGATCGTGATCCATATTTTAGAATGTAGAAAGCATGCAACAACAAATATTGGCTTGACATTTCCATGTCATAATGAAGTCCATGTCATCAGTGTCATGTCATGTCATCTCATAAGTCATCATGTGCCACATCATTTTGTGGAATATGTAATTCAACATTGGAAAATGTATTGTAAAAGTGAAATTCCAAGAGTCATCCATGTAATGTGAAAAGTCATGTAGGAAGTCAAAGAGTCATGGAGAAGCTAAAAAATCATGATCGTAGGCCAAGAGTTATAAGGGAGGTGAATGATCAACTCATTTGTTATATATACACCCTTATTGTACAAGAAAATGACTTTTCACCTTGGCTTCTTTGATAACACATCAGAGGGATAAAGTTAGTACTTTTGGGGAGAAAGTCATGGTTCCAATGCTCCACTATTGGAGCTAGTGATTCTCATCATATTCATGTATCTTGGGACTTTTAATTAATACTTGAAGCCTAATGGTTGGCATGTTTTCTTGCACGGATTGTGAATATTTCTAAGACTATTTTGGAAATATTTATGATTCGTTTTTTCTTTCACCTATAATAAAGTAGTTGAATTATTTTTGTTATTTTAGTGCTTATCTAATTGAATATCTGTTATAATGGTTATAGCAATCATCACATCTATGTGGACTATTCTGCTTGATGTTAGGCAATTCTCTTTTGCTTGTGTGTGCTTCTACTAGAGTGGTACTATTACCTCTCTCTTAGAGTCTCACATTTCCTCCCCCTACAATAGAAGAACCTTTATATGCCTGTAACTAAACATTCACTAGGAACACTTACTTTCTTTCCACAAAGGAACATACATGCTTCTCTCTTTCATTTTGACCATTAAGGATAAGGAAAATATATAAGAAACTGACAACCAGACCATATTTCGGATGGGGCTCCTGTGCCAAAGAGTATGAGGTGTTATTGGGACCACATATCAGGTAGCCCCATTTGGTTGATGCATTTCGAGCATTGTTAACAAATTCCACAAGAAGAAGGGACAGATTACAAGTTGTGACCATTGAGTCTGTTTTAAACCTCTTATCTAAAATGGCTCATCCTCAAATCATATGCCCAAGGTGTTTTTCTAACCTATCCCCTAGTAAAGTTTTAATCCCAAGTGAGCTTCTTCATCGCTTGTCTCAATTAAAGTTTGATAGTGAGGATGGAACATCCATAACTAAGAACTTCTGTGATTTTCTTAAATTTTGTGGATATTATGAAATTGATGATGAATATTTTGAATGTGTCACTTTCTTCCTCACCCTTGAAGGTTGTGTTCTCTAATGGTGTCATACGTTACCACCTTCTTCCATCCATTGTTTCCATCGTTTCCTCTAGGATATTTATCAATCCGTTGATAGGTAGGATTACCAAGATGTTCTTAAAAGAAATAATCAATTAAGAATGAAGCCTAATGAATTAATTGAAGATTTTGTTGATCGATTCCTTCCCCTTCATTGTGAATTTCCTGAAGAAGATATAGATTGGGATTTATTGAAACAAAAGTTTCAAAATTTGTTTCATATTTCTTTGCATGGTGAACTTGAACCCCTTGATGTTTCTACTTGCCCAACTATTGTGAATTGAGAGACACCTCTAATTTCATGGGAGGAATTTACTGCTCCTTTTGTTCCTTGTCCTCCTTTTCTATTTCTTATGAGGATGACTTTGTGCAATGATATTAAAGTTGCGAAATATGCAAACCAAGTTCCTAAACCCTCTATTCATCCTCCTTCCACTTTTCATGATTAAGATCTAATGGAAGAAACCCCAAAATGGCTTATGGAGCCTAGGGTGAATGCTAATCCTTTCATTATTCAAGATGACATTAGCACTCTAAAAATCAATCTTGAATATGGTTCCATTTAGAATGCTACTTCTACAAGGGACATGTGCCATCCTCTATCATCTACATGTTATGACTCTGTGTATCGTGATTTTCTTGATCAATTTTATCTTCCAACTACCTCTTCATGCTCTCTTGATTTTCGAGTTGCTAGCTCAAATTGTGATCAGATACAAGGTAGTCATGTTACACTGGTAGAGAAGGAGGAAAGTGAAGAGACTTTTGATCTCTCTTCCCTTTTTCAAATTCCACCATGTCAAGATAATGCACTTCCACTCTTGGATGATTTTCAATCTGATAATATCAGCAGTGAATCAAATGCAATAAAATCTTTCAATCAATATGTAGGATTGGGAAACAATCATTTCGATGATCATGACTATGTTCATGGGATCACGAATGCCCAAACTCATCAACTAATTTTTCAGTTTCCCATGAATATTTTAATTTAGATCTATAATATTATTTGTTCAAAGAAGATGTTCATATCAAAACTCATTCTTCACCTCACTATCCCTTGTGCTCTACTATTTATGATGAATCTACTTGCAATGGAGATATTTTATTCTATTCAAGTTATTCATCTGATAAATTAATTGCTCAATTGACACAAGGTGTTGAGATTATCCATGATGCAAATGAAAGAAATAAAATAATTTAGCACTCTTTCAATCCTTCATTATCATTTCTCTTTCAGGAATAAAACCCTTCAAACCAGCTTGTTCATGAAATTTCTCGAAATAAGCTTGTGATCTGAAGAATATTTCAACTTGAGTAATTTGATTGTTGAACTTGAAAATTTGGTCAAATCAATGATAGAGATAGCTTCCTTTTGGTCAGTAATGATCTTTATTAAAACCAATGGTAGAAACTATCCTCACACCATGTGTGATCTAGTTCAATCTTCAAAATGTGATTTTATAATCTTTAAAATTTTCAGGAATTGTGAGCAAGTCGAGGCACTTCAACTTCCATTGATGGTTACGTCAAGACCTTGTGACTCTAGTAAGCCCCCCAAACTTAGTCAGATCTGGTTTTTCTGGCACAATATTGCTCTTTGCATGGTTTCACTCGATGTGAATTTCTTTTTGAAAAATGTTTTGTATTTCAAATGTAATTTTTCAATTTTTCATGATTTTACTTTTGATCAGATGTAAGAATCTTCTTTAGTTAATTCATCTTCATGCAAATCTCTTGCATCAAACTTGGGTTTGGAATGTGTATCTCTCAAAAAGTCATGGAACTATGAATTTGATCACCTCAAAGATCATCTTTGGTTGAAGGAATCATATCTATCAAATTTATTTCATGATAAAAGGCTCGTGGTTTTCTTGTGAATATCATACCGTGAATCTTGTTCTTCATAGAACTCGAAATCCTCTTGAGTGAAAATGAATGCCTGAGTTATTTTTTGAATGAAATTCTTCTTCGTCCAGTATATTCTCACCGGTCTTATGTGTTTGTTGTACTGCCATTCCTTTTCACTTCTTTTGATGATTACGATGTCAATGCATTGTGTCATTTTTCATATGAAGAAGATGTCTATTATGCAAATAATTTGTGAAGATGTTCAAAATAATTTATCTTTATTATTTTCTAACCCATAATCTCATGCCAAAAATGGTCCATATGAGCCTGATATTAATTTTCATTTGTTTAAAAACTTTCCCACCAGTATATCCAATGACAGTTGTTTTAAATCCTTTGATCCTCATGGTTCAACATCCAATCATTAAGATACTTGCCAAATTGTTGAGGCACTTTATCCTGATATAATGGTTATGTCAAGTCCTCATTATCTTGGCATGTCTGCTGAATATGATCAGATATATTTTCCCTCACTAGATTCTCATCCTAATTTTGCACATTTAATTATATATTCATTATTTCAACGTTTTCAGGGTTTTCAAGAGGATTATTTTTAATTTCATGACCCAATGACCTGAATGGTTGGAGAGATATTACTTGGAAAGATCCATTGAAAATAACAGGCTTTGGAATTTTCCCATGCTTGCTAAACAGGATGACATAGAATAAGGTGCATTCACAAGAAGTGTTCAAGGTTTTTCTGGTTAAAGTAGTGGTTGTGACACATTTTTCTGCCCACGGGCAAGACCTTCCTTTTGTTGTGCAAGTTCTTTAAGCTCTCATCTTCTCTCTTGCACATTATTTTATATTAGTTTTAATCAATCATATCTTTGTCATTGTAGGTTGAGAACGACTATGGTTGATTCATTGTAATTTTCATTAAACATGACCTTGACCTTCTTGTTGTTAGGTTAGGAGTAGGATTAGTTGCATTCTAGTTTCCCCTCTCTTTCACTCATTCAACACTTTTTATCTTTAGTCATTCTTATCTTATCTTACTTCTATATTCCATCATTTTTGGCTTAGCATCATTTGTTTTTGATTTGGTTTTGATTTCTTGTTGGTTTTGTCTTTTCCTTTTTTTCTGTTGATAAGACTTTGCATGAAGGGTGTACTATTTGGCTTTGAAAAACAATGTGGCAAAATGGAGAAGGACTTTGTGACACTGCAACATTTTTCTAACTCTTGATCCTTCTTCATTTTCTTGGTTACACCTTTTAGTCTATGATGTTTTGATGGAAAATATGATCCTTGCATTAGAAAAGCCTTGTGTTGAACCATAATCTCCATATCTATTCTGGAAACCTCATGCCTACAATTGGGTATTTATGTTTTAGTGTTTTAAGGATGATCTAATCAAATAGAGAAGGAAAAGGGGAAAATCTATATGAGCAAACTAACATTAGACATATTATATATGCTTCTCTAAAGGTACAACATCTTCTTCTCTCAAGAAGTTAGGATCCCTCTTCCACCAATGAAATAAATAAGTGTCGATGCATAATCCTATATAATTAAATAAATATAGGCGAAAAAAAGAGAAAGGCTTCCTGCACAAAGAGGTGAAGAAAGAAACTCTATTAGGGTACTGTCTAGGCCTACTGGTAGAGGACAAACACTAGAGATGAAAATCTATACTCTAAAAATGTAAAGCTCACAAAATTCATTTCCCTATGCTCATTCAAACATTATGTGATCATCGATCTTATGTTTTTGTTTAGCCGAATAAATAAATGAAGGAGACTATGTTTATGCATACAGTAAGTGGGGAAGCCATAGTAATATGAATGATGAATGAATACTCCCTAAAGAACTAGATCCTGCATGAAAGAATTGACCAAGGCAGAGAATCTTGAATTTTACCAATGTGTCGCCAAGTGTTGTTGCTAAAACAAACACCCTCCAAAAAATTTCCTATACTTGAATTTGGAGCCTACCATGTATCTTGTGATCAACCTTTTTGTAGCCACTTCTAGCTTTGTTAAGTCTTTTAGCTCCCTTTTGGATTGTAAGTGTCTAAGTCACCTGATCGCACATTCTCAGTTCATAACGAATTCATGGGCACACTCCTACACACAACCTTGAATAAGCCTAGCATAGTCTATCAAGATAGTGCTTGTGCTATGTTCAATCCATGTTGATATTCAGTGCACACTAACATTGACAATTTCTCAATTCTTGTTGTGTTTGTACTTTCATTTTGGTGAGTTTTGCAAACTATCACTTATGCACACCCTTTCTTTTGCAAGTGTCATTTTCATGCTATTTACAGGCACTTTTTCTTTCTATCACTTTAATTAGTGTCTTTTTTTTATTATCCTTGATCTAACATGTGTTGCTTTCACTGTTGTTCACATTTCACAAGTGTCATTCACACTTCCTTTTCCTTTCGCAAGTGTTGTATTTGGGTGTGGGAATTTGCACTTATCAAGTAAAGTGAAGTTTTAGCTTGCTTAAAGGGGAAGCATTTTTGATAATGATTTTTTCCTATCATGCATACATGTCTCATACTCATTTCCAAAGTTTCAAGCATTGTCGCATAAGTGTCGCAGCTTTCGTCGCAAAGTGTATATTTTGTGTTGCACTTGGTAGGAGTCATTTCAAAGTTGTCACATTGAGGAATGTATGTGTTTTGATTTTTTTGATTGTTCCTTGTCATGGCTTCAATTTATCTAAGTGTGTGATCATTCTCAGTCTCTCTCTTGCTCATATTTGTCCCACTTATCCAACACTTAGTCTAACTAGGAAAACTCCCTGACTTTGCCACCCAGCCTCATCTTGCCCAACATGAATTACACATTGCATAGTCTCACGCCTCTAGAAAAATAATTTTCCCTTGGAAATGTGAAATTTTCATTCTCTTCCTTCCAGGATTATGTACTATGCAATCACAATTCTCAAGCTCAGCCTCTGACCTCCAAAACTTCACAATCTCTCTCTCATGCCTAGCCAAAACTACACATTGCACAAAATTAGGGCTCAGGACTTAGCCTTGACCTCTTGAACTATGAAATTTCACAATCACCAAACCTCCTTTTCCTTCTAGGATTGTAGAGTTGGTTGAAAAAGTGCTCAACCCCTCAGCCTGTCTCACTGAGCTCCCAAACTGCACAATATTCTTCCTTAGTCCAACCTGAACTATGCATTGCATAGTCCCAAGGCTCAATCCTAACCCTTGACTTCCTAATTTATGTAATTTCACAATTACTGAGCCTCTCCCTTAGCCTATCACCCCATTCTAGCTCAGTCAGTGGATCATCATGCAACATCTTAAACTATGGGTTTATCAGACTAATGTCATATTTTCATGAGTGAATTGCAGATGCAGGTACTTTATCATACCATGACAAGATGATGATGAAGGATATGGAAGAGGATTCCATGCCATAATACACTTTATTAGCTGCAAAGACAATATGATCAATAAAGAGAGAGCAAAGGGACATCAAATTGAGATAACAACTGGAGATCAAGTTCCCCTAAAGACTCCTCATATCTAACCCATTTGGAGGACAAAGAATAAGGTCATAATCTAGGTTTTAGAAGACACAAAGTAAGAAACAAAAAATAGTGGCTTGACATTGCAATGTCATCAGTGTCATGTCATGTCATGAGTCCTCATGTGCCACATCATTTTGTGGAATATGTAATTCAACATTGGAAAATGTCTTGTAAAAGTGAAAGTCCAACAATCATCCATATAATGTGAGAAGTCATGTAGGAAGTAAAAGAATCATGGAGAAGTCAAAGCATCATGAGGGTAGTCCAAGAGTGACAAGGGAGGTGAATGATCAACTCATTTATTTTATATACACCCTCATTGTACAAGAAAATGACTTTTCACCTTGGTGTCTCCATAAGGCATCAAAGAGGTATAGTTAGTACTTTTGGGGAGCAATGTGTGACTCCAATGCTCCACTTTTGGAGCTAGTGATGCTTGTTGTATTAATGTATCTTGGGAATTTCACTTAATACTTGAAGCCTGATAGCTGACACATTTTCATGCATGGATTGTGAATATTTGTAATACTGTTTTGTGAATATTTATGATTCATGTTTTCTTTGACTTGTACTAAAGTAGTTGAACTATTTAAATTATTTTAGTGCTTATCTAAATGAAGATGTGTTGTAATGGTTATGACAATCGTCGCATCTATGTGGACTGTTATGCTTGATGTCAGGTGATTTTGTTTTGCTTGTGTGTGCTTCTACTAGTGTGGTACTATTAACTCTCTCTTAGAGGCTCACCTTTCCTCCCCCTATAGTAGAATGACCTTGATACACTTGCAACCGGACATTCACCAAACACACTAACTTGTTTTACACAAAGCCACATACACGCTTCTTTCTCTCTTACCAACTGTTAAAGCGAAGGAAAAACTATAAGAAACTGACAACTGGGCCATATTCTGGATGGGGCTCTTATCCCAAATGATGTGAGGTCTAATTGTGACCACATATCGAGGAGACCCCTTTTGTTGATGGATTTACAACACCATCAACACCCACCTTAAGAACAAATTTTCCACCATCAAGATGCTCACAAATCCAATCATATAGTAAAGTAGGGAAATCCTATAACATTCTATATCAATCTTGTACACCGTGTAAACCATGGGGGATTCACTCCATGAACCTCTTACATATCATGTGTGTTCTTTGCATACTAAAAAATACCCCTAATTTGACTAAATATTGGAAAATAACTCTAAAAATCACATTATTTAACCCCCTACCAATATCAACCCAATATACCTTCCCAAATTAAAAAACCCCTACTTTCACTAGATATTATAGGTATCCCTTTTTTCATTAACATATTTTATACCCCTTTACACTTTTTCGTTAACTTTGAGCTCCATTTTTTGTACTTGCCAATATAAGAACCATTTACCCCCTATTTAATGCTTGATATATTATGTCATTTTTCTTTAAAACATATCCCCCAATATGAATGCATGAGTTATGGTATTGCTCCCCGAGTGAAGCCCCCGTGGTGTAAACTTGAACAAATTTTCTCCAGAAGCTTGAGTCTTTCCTATTAGGCTTCAATAATGACCCCTAAGATCTAAACCTATGATTGAAGAGGACCAAAAACCACTTTATATCTACCTTGTCTTCAGTGCAAAGCAATTCTGCAATTAAGGTTAGAGGACATATTTCCAAATCTGGATAGTAATGATGATTTTCTTATGAGACGCACATGGACACTATCACTAAAGATAATTTTATTTGAACACGATGATTAAAAAGGGTCATTTATTAATGCAAAGTAGATTAGGCTTGTGTCATTGAATTTATGTTTCTTTATGATTTCAGTTAGAAGCATTGTTATTTCACAACTTAATTTCTTGTTCAAAGAAACTTTTCACATTCTACAATTAGATTAATGTTCACATTCTTGCAAATAGCATATATTTTACATTCTGTAAGTAGATTACTATTTTCATTTATGAAAATAGCACAGTCTCTACATTCCTACAACTAGGGTTAGTATTTACATTTGCATAAATAAAATTTTCGTCTATGAAAGTAGAATAATGTTTCCATTCCTATAATTAGAATATAACTCTCTCTTTTCATGCAATTTACTTCCTTGAGCTAGTTGAAGGAGTGCTCTATTTATGCTTTGATCTATTCCAATGCTTGAAGGTGGAATGAGTATAACTTTACCTACTATACATAAAGCATTGTTACCTCTTAATTTTTTACGAACCTCAAGTTGAAAATTAAAGTTGGTAGCCTTGGGATTCTCAACATTCTTATTGTGATATTGAGGCTCATCAAAGAGAATCTATTATTAATATATATCATTGATCATTCTTTTCTTGAACACACAATACTAGACCACACTTCTCTTGTTATTCTTGCTTTCTTTTCCATATCTTCATGCTTTATTTTTTCTTGATTTGTGTTGGAGAATTGATTGGGATACTTTTGGTGTCACCTGTTGGATTGCCATGTTTATCATATTTTAAATTTTTAGGGAGATTTATTAAGGGGGAAGGGGTTGTAACTTTTAAAATTACGCTATTTGTCACTATGAGAGAAAGTATATCTCTATTGATTTCTTGCTCCTTTTATCATGTTGTCTTTATTCCTGAAATACATATATCCTTTTTGGTCCTTATCATTATTTGTTCCTTTGTTTTCATTGTTCTAAGAGGGAGGTTGTTCTTCCCATGTCTACACTCAGATTCTTTGTGAAGATAATTCTTACAATTCAACATATTTGTACAATGGAGAAAATTAGTTATTGCTTCTAAGGGTACTCCTATGAAAATATACAAATATGTTGTCCCTTAATTCTTTAGGACTTATAAGAATCATGTCTTGCATGATTTCCATAGCCTTTATCAAGGATAGCCTTATGGCCAAATATATTACAAGAAAAACAATAACCATTGAAAAGAATTGATACCTGAGAGTATTTTTCTTTTGAGAAGAAGATATTTTGATTACGTCATGCCATTTTATTTAGGGAGATTGAATTGATTATTTTTTTCCTAACCTTATTGATTGTTAGAATTATTGTAGGTTGTTGTATTTTGTTGTGGTTGATTTATATTATTTTATTTTCATTTCTACTTTTGATTTCTAGTTCCAATTCTCTGTTGCTACTTGTATATTTCTAATTTCTTTATCTTTATTTCTTAATATTGCATTCTTTTTTGCTGTATATTTCCACCTTTAACTCCTTTGACAAAATTAACATTTATTGTTTCTTTTTCTTCATCCTTATTGGTGCTTGAATCTCCTTCATATCGTAGTTCAATCTTAATGAGAGGATATCTTTGACTGCTAAGAATATCACACAATATATTTGTAATATATTTAAGCTTTTGACATTGAGATAGCTGGTCATTAACCTTTTCTATATCATTTTTCAATGAAACAATCTTACCTCTTAGTTTATCATAACGAATTTCTCTTTCATTTAGTTAACTACTCATTTCTTCTTTCACTCTTTTGGCTTATTCTTGTATAGTTCTCATGATAACAATAATTTTTCTCAATTCATCATTCTAAAGCTCCTTATATTCATATTATTGTAGCTATTCCTTTTGCTTTAGATTTATTTTTGAAATTTTATTGATCTATTCTATAGTAGAGATGATTTTTATTCTAAAATAAATGTTCTCATCAAGATATTCCTCGGTCTCATTAGAGGAATTAACATATTCACATCCAAGATCTATTTCACCTTTATCTCCTTCATCACTAGTAAATGTATGTTATTGGACAAATTCCTCTTGCCAACAAGAGTGATCTCCCTAGACTCAATGGTCAAATCTATAACACCCCAAAATAATGTATGCTCCCTTTTCTCTGGAAAATACTTGAACAATACTCACCAAATTAATGAAGTAGGCCTTCTATGCTTGATATTCTGCTCCACTTTCGATCTTTGAAAGTACAACCTGCAGTGAAAACAACATACAAAATATCAAAGTATATAATATATAAAATCTCAAGTATTAACTAATCTAAAGATCAAGGAATTCTGAAACATACATGTAAATACTTAACACATAATTTGAGAAAGGCAATATACTTTATATTAATAATTGAGAATGAAAAGTTACAACCCAAGTGTTGATGTCATAATTATCCTTCCACCATTCTCTAATCCTCCCTTTAGCATGAAAATGCTTCACTTCCACAACATGAATGCATAAGTTAGAAACCTAAAAAATTCAACCCCCTCCTCTTTGATCTACTTTGTATTTATAGGATAAGATAAGTGGTTGTAGATCCACTTCTAAAGGGGTTAGATCCACAATGAGGGGATACAATATCCATAATGAGTGGGATGGAATCCATTAAAGTGGGGATAGTTCCAAGATAGGTGCAAACTCGAGATCATTCAAATTGAAGAAGATTCTTGAAGAAGGCTTTTAGAATTTACTTTTTATTTTTACGCATGTACAATTTTCATCGTACCTTTGGTCCAACAAACTACACAGATCATTTCACATTTTCAATATTTACATGCGTGACATCACACTTTGAAAATAGGAAAGATGTGACGAGGGCTAAAATTATGGTTTTTAGCAATGTAATCCAGGATTCTTGTATTACATAAAATGACTCTTCTTCCATCTTTGTAGGGGAATGCTAAAAAGGGTTCAACATATAGTGAGAGATCCAGATTTAGGCTATTTTTCCTTAGTGTGACAAAATGATGTGTAACAATGTACATCTAATATATTTTTCATTACAACTACTTTTAGAATTTTATTTAGAACATTTAAGTGTGACATGACCTATTTCTTCACAAAGACAACATATCAACAACTTACATGTAGATTTCTCTTCATAAGTATCTTCTTTACCTCTAACTTCATACTCTAGATAATCAACAACTTGATAATATATGAATAAGGGATATTTTTCAAGATACAATTCATTACTTGAGCAATCATCGTCTTCAATCATGACTAGTGCCTTTCTATTTTCTCCTTCATATATAAATTGCAACTTATCTAGCATTTCTTTTGTAGTCTCACAATGTATCACTTTAAAAAAGTTTGAATTTGATAATCCTTTCAAGATAACCTTCATTATTTCTATATCATATTCATTTTTTACTACATGCTCTAACTATAACCATACATTTAAATAAAAAGCCATTAAATAGGCTTCCATTCTTACCTTCCAGAAAAAATGATCTGATTTCTTGAAAAATGGTATTACTTCTAGGATAAGCCAATCCTGATTAGCCATGGTTTCTTGTGATCTTATTTCTAGGGTGGATTGTGTTGCATTTGATTTATTTTTTCCATTCATGATCAAGAATATACTATCTTCATTGTAATATTTGAACACTTCTACCAAATCTGGTACATTGCTTATATAATCACAACCTTTGATATGATTTGTCTTCTTTTGGGATGCCTTTTTCTTATTCTTTCTTCCATTGGCCATAATTCTTTGGATGTACCTTCCAACAGTTAAACTATTCTTGAAGGAACCTACTTTGATAAGAATTGTTGGAAACAAGCATAATACGAAGAGGGGGGTGAATAAGTATTATGACAAATTTAATTAACTATTATTAATATATAATATTCCAATTCATTTACTAATCAATCATGTAACAACTTGGAGCTCGATTATGACACTGGAATGGAGCGCTCTGGTAAGAAAAGTTAGGGTTTGCAGTGTGTCGGCGCACCAGGAAGTTTTCAGAGAGATCGAAGTACAGCGCAGGAGCAGGAGCACGTGATTAGCCTGGCAAAAAGCTGTGAAAGGAATAAAAAGCGGAGATCAACCCTGATCACCCAATTCTAAAGGCAGCTATGGAAGTTTTTCCGGGGAGGGGAGAGATCCCCTCCTTTAAAAATGTGGTTGCAGGGGAATCTAGTGGCGGAAGTAGACCAGAACAACAGACGGACAATGGCAAAGATACCCCGGTTATGGGCAGTCAATGGCAAGCAAGAATGAGAGGAAGATGCCTTCCAAGGGCTCAGAAATGACCGAGGTATGTGATCCCAAAAAATACATTGGAAGATTATCGCGCTTATATGAAAGATCATGCTTTAGTCTATAAGTTTATAGGTTTCTGGCCCTCTGAGAGAGATTTGGTAAGATGGATCCAACTGAAATGGAAACCTAAAGGGCATATTGACCTAAAATTGGGTGCCAAGGGTTTCTTTATAGTCATATTTGTAAATCTGGAGGATAAGGAAAGAATCTTCGAAGAGGGTCCATATTTTATGAATAATGCAGGTCTATTCATGAGACATTGGGAGGAGAGGTATAATCCAGATGCAGAAAAACTGCTTGCTGCTCCTGTCTGGGTTCGTCTGTTTGGTTTACCTTCAGAGTTCTGGAACCCTAAGATCCTGGAAGGAATCAGAAACTCAATAGGGGATTTTGTAAAAATTGCAGAAACAACCAAAAGGGGAAAATTTACTTCATACGCAAGAATATGTGTATATATGAATATAGCAGAGCCATTACCTGAATTTGTGGAGGTGGAGTATCACGATGAGCTTTGGTAGTAGCCTCTAGACTACGAACACATTCCCTTCCTCTGCCGTAAATGCCATGAATATGGTCACCTGTATAGAGAATGTCCTCAAAACAGGGAAGGCGAACTCAAAAGAATAATAGAAGAAGAACAAAGAAAAACGGTGGAAAACGAGATGGCAGACAGGGGATTCAGGGAAGTGCAAAGGACGCCGAAGCCCCGATTTGGAGAAAAGAAAGAACAAGAAAAAGGAAAAAGCAGCCCAGGAGGGGAGGAAAACCAAAATAAATTTCATGCCCTCTAAGACGAGGAAGAGGATAGTGAAGAAAACAATAAGGAAGAGCCGCCTGTGGAAACTGTTCCGATGGAAATCTCAGCGGAAAACCTAGGTAAATCCAACAGCAAATCTAAAGAAGTCGAAGTGGAAATGGGAGAGGTACAGGAAACAACAGAGGAACAACTCACACAAGGACTAGGGAAGCAGAAGGAGAAAGGAACGGAAGAAGAAAAGATAATGAAGAAACTATTGCAGGAATGGAGAAATTTAGATGAGAGGTTCATCCCTGAAATACAGAAGCAACAATACAAGGAGGCCTTTCAAAAGTTCAAGGAAAAGAAAGGAGGGTTAATGGAGAGCAGCTCAGAACCATCAGAAGCGACAGGATCTCAAAGTATAGGAGTGGACGGACATGGCAAAGGAGGAAGGAAGAGAGGGAGAAAACCCTTGATCGAAACGATCCAGACAGTAGGAGAAACTCTTGTCAATTCTGGAAAAGTGATACCTCTGTCTGAGGTATTTCAACACCCTCCCAAAAAGTTTTAAAATGATTATTACAAGCTGGAACATAAGGGGACTTAACAGTAAGGGAAAGCAGAGATACCTGAAGGAGAGGTTGAAAAAAGATAAACCTAGTGTAATGTTGATCCAAGAAACTAAAATGAATCAACAGCAGATACAAACAATTTTGGAAAAATCAAAATCAAAGTTCGAAGTCATGGCCCAGGACGCAGAAGGGACTGCAGGAGGACTAGAAATTTTATGGAACCCAGAAGAAGTCATCTTTGAAAATTGGATTAGCCTCCCACGAATCCTATCGGGGGTTTGTAGGATTACAGGAACAAGAGAAAGAGTTCTCATCTCTGGAGTGTATGGCCCTCATATCCCTAGAGGCCGAAAAGAATTCATGAAAAATATTCAGGCAATAAGGAAGATAATCCCGGATGATCTATGGATCGTTGGGGGAGATTTTAATCTGATCCGGGATTTAGGAGAGAAACGAGGGGGTATCAGGAGACAGGATCCAAGCATGGATGATTTTAATGATCTCATAACAAATCTAAGATTAGTGGATATCCCAACCTCAAACGGGGTGTTCACGTGGAATAACAGGAGAGGAGGCAGGAATCAAATCGCATCAAAGCTGGATAGATTTCTCTTAGCAGAGAAAATTCTAAACAGGGATGTCTTCATCAAGGCCAAAATCCTCCCAGGCCTCGGTTCTGACCACTGGCCAATATGTTTGGAAATTGACATCAAAAAAATCAAAAGCAAGAAATCTTTCCGTTTCGAATCTTTCTAGCTCAGAAACCCGAACTTCCTTTCTAAATTAGAAGAATGGTGGATGCAAAGCCAAGCCAGAGGTCAATGTAAAATGCACTCTTTCCAATTAAGACTCAAGGAAATAAAAAACAGAATTAGAAAGTGGAATAAGGAGGAATTTGGGAACATCTTTGAGGACAAACAAAAGCTTGAAAAGGCAATGGAAGAAGTACAACAGAAAATTATCTTGGAAGGAAGAGATGAAGAAAGGAGCACAGAGGAAGGTAGAATAATAAGCCAGCTGGAGGAAAGGAGAAAGCAGGAGGAGATATTATGGAAACAGAAGTCAAGAATAAATTGGCTTAGGGAAGGTGAGAGGAATACTAAATTCTTTCATCAAGCAATGATCCAGCACAGGCAGCGCAACCGGATTTTCTCAATAAAAAACGAAGCAGGAGAGAGAGTAATAGAACAGGATGGGATTGAGAAAGTTTTGATGGATTACCATAAAGGGATCCTCTCGGAATCCCTGGATGAAAGAGAGGAAGCAATCAAACAAATATGCAAAGAAATCCCAAAAATTATCACAGAAGAACAAAACAAAGGCCTTATGCGAGCAGCCACTCTAGCAGAGGTCGAAGAGGTGATTATGAACATGAAAAGAGGAAAAGCTCTGGGTCCGGATGGCTTTACAATTGAATTTAATCAAGCTGGGTGGAAGTTTATGGGGCAAGACATCCTGGAAGTCGTAGAAGAGTCCCGGCTAAAGAACAGGATGTGGTCAGGTATTAACTCAACTTTCTTAACTCTGATTCCTAAATCTAATAATACTAAGGAAGCACAAGGTTTTCATCCTATAGCTTTGTGCAACGTTATTTATAAAGTAATTGCATCCCTGGTTGCTAAGAGATTAAAACCACTCTTACCGAATATCATCTCCCCTGAACAAATGGGGTTCGTGGAAGGAAGGCAAATCCTAGATGGTTTAGTGGTGGCCCAAGAGGTAATTCACTCCCTCAACCAAAACAAAAGGAAAGGAATGATGATCAAGATGGACATTTCAAAGGCGTATGATCGACTAAACTGGAGATATCTCAGGTCGGTTCTGGAAGCATATGGTTTTGAAAAGCACTGGATTGAATGGATCTTAAGCATGGTATCCACTCCAATCTTCTCAATCCTGGTTAATGGCTCGCCAACAAAGACATTCAACGCTTCCAGACGGTTAAGGCAAGGGGACCCTCTATCTCCCTTTCTCTTTATTCTGGCAGCGGATGGTCTCGGGAGAATTATAAAAAGAGAAGCTCGGAGAAATAAGCTCAGAGGGCTAAAGCTGTGGGGCAATAACCTAGCAATCACACATCAACAATTTGTTGTTGATATTATGCTCTTTTGGGAAGTCAACCTTCGGGAAGTCAGGCTAATCAAGGAAGTCTTGGATTTCTTCACGGTCACCTCTGGCATGGAGATAAATAAGGAGAAATCGTGCACCTTCATCTTTAACACCCCGGAGGCAATCAAAATCCACCTTACTAGAACCTTGGGCTTCAAGCAAGGGGAATTACCTACGAAATATTTAGGTAACCAACTGGACATTCATCCAACCCGCATGAAGAACTGGCAAGAAGTGATTGATAAAATTAAAAAGCATTTATCCAGCTGGTCTTTCAGATCGTTGAACATTGCCAGCCGCTTAGTCCTCTTAAAGGCTATTCTCCAATCAATTCCAGTGTACACTTTGTCTATAAGAGTTGCCTCGAAAGGCGTCTGCACAAAACTAAGAGAGATTTTTTGCAAGTTTGTCTGGGGTGGTCCAACTCAACAGAGGAAATGGGCCCTTGTCTCATGGGCCAATCTAATTCAAAGAAAAGAAGAAGGAGGTCTGGGAGTGAGAGACCCCGAAATCCTTAATAAAGTCTTAGGGACAAAACTGTGGTGGAGATGGCTGCAAGGTGGGACAGATGTATGGAAGAAAATCTGGGAATATAAATATAATATGCCTGAACAAACAGAGAGAAAATTGAGAATTGAGAATCCCCCTATTGGATCCTCAATCTGGAATCTAGCCAGCCGGAATAGAGACCTGATCAATCAATATGCGTTCTGGGAAATCCGAGGGGGAGAGGAAGCAAAATTCTGGGAAGATGGATGGCAGCAAAAAGGAAAGATGGCATAAATACAAACCCTTCAAGAACTTCACCAGCGAGCTCAAAGGATAGGGATGGACAAAGTAAAGGATTACTGGGCGGAAAAAGAATACAGGGATACTTGGAGAAAATGGAGAAAACCAGGAGAATGGACGAAAAATATAAATCGGGAGACAGAGGAAATATTCCTCAAAGAAATGGATCTCAGAAAGATAAGAAACAGGAATGGGGAAGATATCCTAAGATGGGGCAGAACAATGAAAGGGATTTTCACTGTTAAGGAAGCCTACTTTCTGCTAACAAGGAAAAATATGGATGAAGAAGACCAAGATTGGAAAAAGATCTGGGGAGGAAAGTGGTGGCCAAAAGTTACAATCTTCTCTTGGTTGGTTAGTAAGAGGAAGATTTTGACCTGGGACAAAATTACCAAAAGAGGTTTCCAAGGCCCATCAAGATGTAGCTTCTACAACAAGGAATCTGAAAACCAAGAACATCTCCTCAATAAATGCTCTTATGCGGAAGGCATATGGGATCAGATCAGAATCCTATTTGGCAGAACGATGCGAGACCCGAATAATGTACAAAAGACCATTGATCAATGGGGACAAGGGCAATTCCACAACAAAGTCATCAGGAGAATATGGAGTCTACCGGTTGGTTTTGTGATATGGTTTATATGGAAGGAGCGCAACAAAAGAATTTTCAGGGGGCAAATCAGCAGACCAGAAAAGATTTGGGAAGAGATAAGACAAGCAATAAAGGAAACAGTGATATCAGAACATTGGGACGAAGAAGACTGGAAGATGGACCAAAATGAAGGAAAAATAGCCACTATGTTGAACCTCGATGTCAGCATGCTATACTCGAGAAAAGAAAGGGAAAGAATCCCCCATCTTCAAAGTCCCAATCAATTTAGATTCCCAGAAATCCATGCTATAAAGCTGAACTTCGAAGGAGCCTCGAAAGGAAATCCAGGACCGACAGGTCTTGGAGGTGTTTTCCGGGATGGAACAGGAAAAACCAGATGGGTGTTTGCTGAATGGATGGGAGAGATGACCAACAATGAAGCTGAACTGTGGGCTGTCCATGAGGGCCTGAGAATAGTTGTTCGAAATAGATACTTGAACCTAGAAATTGAAGGAGATTCACAAATCACGATAGAGATGATGCGAAAAATCAAGGATGGGCAGAGCTGGGAGGAAGTCGCCAAAAGCTGGCGGATAGCAGCCATCATAAAATATATTGGGAAACTGTTGGACAAGATTGAGTTTAAAACTATCAATCACGTCTGACAAAATGGAAACAAGGCTGCAGACTTCCTAGCAAATTGGGGGAGCCAAGAAGCAGGTAGAAAATTGGACAGAAGTTTGCCGTCATTAGAGAATGATCATAACTGGGACAGTCTTAAAACAATCCTAAATCAGGATCATGATGAGGCTACAGAGGAAAATACAAGAGGAGATTGACCGCCCGATCGGGCTGGATGAGCTGGCGAGGAGTGACATAATGATCCGGTGGCGCATGAAGAAGGCTGTAGGCGAGGGTGGTCAAGGTATAATTGCCATAAGCAAGTGGAAGGGCCAGTAGGTAATGGCTGTAGGTGGTCTGAGCGTGAGACGAGACGAAAGGACGACGAGGGGTACCGCTTTCAAGGATCCGGGCCTTGGGTGCACCTCCCATCAACGCCTCTGGAATAATACCGAGGAGCGGATGCAGCGGAAGTATTATTACTACCGAAGAGACCAGAGCCGAGAGGAGAATTTAAATTCTGCAGTCGGGAGCCCAGAACGACTCAGGAATTGGGTTAATTTCGTAAGGAATTTGGAAGGAGACAGGAACAGAGCAAGAAGGAGAATGGAGTTGGATGGTAGCGGGAGTGGGAGAAGGTGGTTACGCAGTGGGGGTCCTGAGGACCAGAGCAGGATTACAGCAGATAGAAAAGGCAAACGCAAGGTGGAGGTCGACGAGCAGCCCAAAATTCAAATTTTAGAGATTTCAGAGGAGGAAAGTGAAGATCAGGAGGAAAACCAGGCAGGGGATGTTTGGAAAAATAGATGGCAAAAGTTACCAGGCGAGGACGACGATGAAGCAACAGAGGACCCAGCTCGTGATGCAGGCCGAAGCAGGGGAGGAACCCGTGGCAAAGGCAGAGGAGGAAGGGGCCGTAGGGGTCGACGTGGCCGGCGGAGGAATGACCCGGCGGAAAGAAGAGGAAGGAGAGGGCGCCAATGCAGCCCGAGCCCGGAGGATAGAACAGAGCCTATCGCAGGAGGGGAGAGGCAAAAAACTAGACAAACCATGGGCAACAGAATTAGGATCGCTGAGCAAGAATACAGGGAGAAGTCAAACCTAAAAATCAGGAGAATGTTAGAGCACTGGGAGGAAGAGGCCATACAGGCTCAATCAGAAGATGAGATGGAGGAGTGGATAGCTCTCATGCCCGATCCTGGACATACCAGAGGTAGAATGACCCTCTACAAGCAGTCCCTGCACCTGTATTGGGTCATGAAGAGGCTCATGGCAAAAGCTTTGGAATAGGTGGCCATGGAGATGGCAGAGATGGTGCAGAACACCCCCAATGTGAAGAAAGAGCTGAAGGACATCGTCATAACCCTGCTCATGCAAGAGAAAATATTGGAGGACCTGAATCAACAGCTGGTGGCTAGTGGATTGTTGGTGAAGAAGGAAAAGGCTCAGCATGATGAGCCTGCAAAGAATTGATCAAAGGCATGCTTTGGCCGGTCAGGAAATCTGTTCTGTTTCTTTTTCTATTTTGCAGACATGAAAATCTTAGTTGTTATTATAATTAGCAAGCAGTATCTAGGTAGAAATAGAAATATAGTTAACAGACTAGAAGCTAGGACTGAACAGATGGTAATTTACTATTTTTGTTATGATTTGAAGACTGTTGGGTGGCCAAGATACCCGGTTTCCCTTCGGGGCGGGGTGAGGCCACCTTGATGCTGTAAATATTTTTATGTTAATAGAAAAGGACCTACTCAGCTTACAAAAAAAAAAAATCATGTAACAACTCATGAATCACACAACAACATCGTAAAAAGCATACACATGTGTAATACATAGAAACACTAGATGTGTGTGGAAACACATAAAAGGAGAAAACTAGAAATATTGTTTTGTTTTGAATGCAAGATCTGACTTTTTGTTACATCATGTTCACTGGCACCAACTAGAAGGAAGTACTCACTCTGTGATTTGCATGTAATCACTTGCAGGAGGAACTAAACCCTAATTATTTTATAGGCACCGACATGAAGGAAGCACCAACTCCTTGATTTGCAAGAGCCTACTTGCAGGAGGCACCAACCCTTATCTTATTTTACAGGAAGCAATGACTACTTGATGTGTAGGCACCAACCTACAGAACCTAACAGATCCATTTTTCATGAAATTTTCATAATTAGATCTACAGATACTCTATCACTTTAAACCTCAAAATTTTATTTGTTTCTTTCACTACATCTCTTAACCCACCATATATCTCATTGTATAATCAACATATCCAAAATATCATATTTTTTTTTTTATTTTAGTTATTCCCCTAACCTACAACTCTCCTCTCACACCCAAATCTATTCATAACTTCTTCAAATCCAGTTAGCTACACTTCTCTCACATTCCAATATAATAACCGATTTTCATATTTCCTTAGCAACTCTTCTATAGCCTCAAATATGATATCAAGACTTTGATCTTCTCCCCCTTTTTAGTCTTAATAAATACTAAAATTAGGACCATATCCCTCTGTTGTTGCTGCTGCGTGGAGGCACCCTTCATGGGGGTCATGGATGTGGTGACAATCTTCCCCTTACTTTGGGAGCGAACCAAATGGAAAATAAATTTCCTAGTCTATGAGATGGGCTTACCGCCTTTCTTAGCAGCGATCAAAGAGGTGGCGGTAGGTGGGGCTACCTCTGGTATCTTCTTTAATGACTTACACAAAGAAATAATGACAGCACAAGGCCCTCACTCATACACAGCATGTCACCTCCACAAGTATGGCTGGCCTTATAGTACATCACAAACATCCAGAGGTGTAACATCACATAATACCTCATCTATGAAGGCCTTGATGCTGTAGGGAAGGCAACATTACTGGCCGACTCAGAGATCACGTCCTTGGTGAAGCCACTCGATATTGTACGGCTACGGGTGTGGTGTAGTCGGTAGGCTCAACCGCTTCATGACCTCTACTGAAATGAGGTTCTTTTGGCTCCCACTATCAACAATGAATTATAACAGCGAACCCTTCACCCACATCTGTGAGTGGAAAAGATGTTCCCCTTCCTCTGGATCTCTGGGCTCATTCTTCTGGGTCTTGGCAGTGGCAACAATGGTGCTAGGCTCCACATCAATGAACTGCTTCCCTTTGCCATACCCTTGTCGAGTTCTGGCTCAGGGTCGGAACATGCATCTAATTCTAAAGCCTTCAACTCTACCATGAGTGACTGCTTGGTCTGACACTCATTTTTTTTGTGAGTGGGGCTCTTATGGAACTCCCACCACTTTCCTGTGTCTTTCTTCGACTTCGTGGTGTCACTCTTTTCTTGCAGCTTCGACGGGTTGTCTTGGGTCACCCCGCCTTGGCTTTGTCCTTTGGTCTTCGAATTCGCAAATCCAAAGTCTCGCTTCTTCTGTTTAAACTTCTGCTTGATCTTGACAACATATTGGTACATCTTGCCAAGGGAGGAGATGTTCAGAAACTCCATCTCTTCCTAGATGTATCTGTGTAGGTAGCCGCAGTATTTGAGTACCAAATGCAGCTCAGAATCTTTGATACCCAACTATGTGTGAAGGGTATGAAAAATGTTTGTGAACCCCAGCACATCTTGGTCCCATCCCTGCTGCAGCGTGGTCCACTTTATTTGTTTGTCCTCATAGCTTTTGATAGGGTAGTACTGCTCCTTGATGGCATTTCAGAAGGAATGCCAAGTGGGTGCAACTGAGAACAGTGAATCCATACTTTCATCCTTCTGCTCATAGTAGGTTTCCCACCAGTCCTTGATATGGGGGGCTGCTTTGAGAAGAGAAAAATCAATCTTTTCCTGACTCGAAAATTCATGAACAGAAAAATAACCCTCTAGCAGATTTAACCATTTATCTATGGCATCTGCGTCCATCTAACCCTCAAATATGGGGATTTAAAAATTAACTTGTAGCTTAAAGGGTGTGGCGTTTCCAGAGTAGCTACGGGAAGTCGATGCATTGCCTCTGGGTAACCGTTGAAGGATCTGCGCAAAGTTTTCCATCATCGTGTTCCTTTGTCGCTCGAGGGCTTCTTCGAGCAAGATTATGATAGTATTTCCTGCCCCCTCATCTTTCTTCTCATCCACCATGGGAGGCCGTCGGGATTTTCGAGGCTAGTCTTGCAAAGGTTCGACCAGTTCAAGCCCTAACTCCTTATATCCTGACCTGGTTGGGGACATGCAAAGAAAAACATAGAAAAAGAAGACTGCTTTGATACCAGTAATCCAGATTTAAATAGGAACAGAACAAATTACAGAGATAACCATAAACATAGAGATGCAGCTGAAATAATACTTCATTTCATTAATGTAAAAAATTGAAATATGCTTACAAACAACAATGGAAATAAACCAGCTAGGGCGATGGTAGCATATCTCTGAGAAGAGATGTGGCAGCTACCTACCTTTGAACTATGTTACAATGAGGCTCGAAGGCCTATTTATTGTTGAGAAACAATGGAAAACCCTTAACATCCCAAAATCTAACCCCAGAAGATGAAAAGCCAAATTGTGAGCCTTGTTTTGGGTAAGTTGGTACATCAACTTCCCGGGGTCGTAACTTTGGCACCTGATCTTCGTTTAACGTGTACAATAGCTCGTTAGAAATATCTGTCTGAGCACTACAACTTTGGGAAGAGAAAAATCAATCCACGAAACCATGTCGCTCCCAGATTTCCCAAAAAACGTCGTTTAGGGCCTCAAAACGGCTCCAGAAGTTCAGGGCCCAAAAAGCTGCTAAAAATAGTAAATTGTGCTACAATTACGGAAACTGAAAAATTGAAAGAGACAGTTGTGGGGGTCCAAGTAGGATAGATGGGTGGCCACCAACATCTACCTAGATCACATCGGGACAACTTTATTCTTCATTTTTGTAGCTTCTAATAGTATTGGCCCTTCACACACTCATCCTTTTGAGATATTCACTTTTCTAACTAACATTTTTGCATCTTTCTCTTATTATTTTATAAGCTCAACTCAACTAGTACCATGGGTATTAGTCCATGGTTCTACCCATTGAATTTTTCTATCCTAAGTGGACCAATGTCCTCCTTACATGACTAGTTCAACTTGAATTATATGTGTATCCATTGAATTTCTAGGTCCTTTGACTAAATTTGGCATTGAAACACAAAAATTTGTTGCATCCTCCCACTTTGGCTCCCAATCACATGTGACCAAAACTTTAAGACCATGTCCCCAAGCATCCAAGTGTATTTCTTTGTTGACATCATCCTGATGAGATGTTGACATCACTATGCCATATATCACCCTCTAGGTGGTACATGTGTCACCTTGAAATGACCACCTAAAAATATTGAATATGTATGCCACGTGTCACCTGCCACATCCTCATCCTAATATCACCTTATTGTGTCAGTGCCACCTAGGATGTCGTTTATGTTGTTGTGTCAGCCTACCAAGCCCAAGTCAATTGTTGTCCATGCAAACCTCATCCCATATCTCATCCATATATCTGCACTTGATGGTTGTTGATTTTATTGGTCTCTTGCTCAATTAGACATTGAAATTTATGGTGGGGACCCCCTGTATGTACGAAGGTTAACAAGGGAGGGTCTGCGATTTATCGCTTTGACAATTAATCACTAGCACACTTTCCTCGAACCTTTCCATAATATGGTCTCCACGTGCATGGATCCAATAGTCCATACTAATTGTGCTCCCCCATATATGCCCAATGATTAATGCAAGGGTCCACAATTTTTCTTTTTGTGTCCATGGTGCAAAAACGTAATTGAATCCATAATCCCACACACATTACACAAGTCCACATGTCTACTTGTAAGCCAAGTCATCGTCTCATCATCAACTTTCAATCATTCAAGCCTATCACCTTAGTTACACCTCATCACCATGCCACATTGGCTCTCCCATGTGAGTTGTTGAACGCACAATGTTAGGCTCAATTGGAACCATGCACCTTGGAAAAATGACCTCTCTTCTTCATCAACTTATCCAAATCGGGGCCCACACTAAAGTGGATGCATTGTGCACCCTTGAATTTTTTACATTTCTAGATATCCTTATCCCTCGGATGATTTCATATTAATACAACATCCAATAGACTTTTGCCAAAAATTTTAGGCCCCAGATTGTCTAGATTCCCAGAAACTTCGAATAGTCTGAAAGACCCAGATGGTCTGGATTCTAGATATTTTAAAATGGCATGGATGTCCTATGTTTTCCATTGTTAAACCTAACTGAACTTCAAACCTTGGTTTCTCATCAACCCTTAGTAGTTTTGCTAAATTTTATATACCATTAAGAAGGTCTTTGAGAAGATGACACAATGAAACACTTAGTTTTCTCATTTCAACTAAGGTATTAAGAAAAATTACCTTCAAATCCAGAACCTTCATTCTTGACTCACCAAGCTCCCGCTAAAATTGACACAACAAACCTGCAACTGCCAACATGCTCATAACTCTTACTTAACATCAATAACATAAACATACTAGATTGACTAAACTTTGAAATCAATGACAACACATAAAACTTTGACTTCAATGAAAACATTGTTTGAGATCAATGACAACATTTTTCTCAACAATTAGTGGCCTTCCTTGGAGTGATTGGATGCTTTCCTGACTCACTTGGAAAGCCATCATCAATATGCACTCAAGCCCTCTGCTTCAGTTGCTACAAGTTCTCAAGATCATGGTCTAGTAACTTCTTGTAATTGTTGCCTCTAGATTATGGTTCTATGTAGTTATTTTGTTTTCTCATATAATCAAATTTTACCTTAGTTAATATTGTTGTGAGATGTAGTTGCTTTATTTTAATAGTCTCTCTTAAATAACTAATCAAGAAAAACAAATTGAGATTAGTAATAGTTTGGATTATGTAATTAAGAGTGATATATTTTGAAATTTTAAAATAATACAAAACTTAACCTAAAAAAAATATTATTTTATAAAATATTTTTCATTTTTAAACTTGAAAATAGATTAACTTTTAATTAGAAAAAAAAATCATTAAATTATTAATCATAAAAAAAATTATCAATTTAATAATCAAATTATATATTACCTATGTTATAAATAAAAATATATTTTACTAATTATCATATTATTATCTATTAAAAATTATGACTTGAAAAATATCGCCGGTTATTTTATTTTTTATAAGACAATTACAATGCAATTTAGAAATACTACATTGTCTCATGGATAAGATTAAGACTTCGTATTATTTGAGAACACATAATTCTATTATTACAATCTAAACAAGCACAATATTTGATATATGGAATATGGAACTTCATAGCAATATTATGTAAGATTGACACTATCTAAAATTATATTTAATTGAGTAAGTGCTTATCTTCATCAAATTTGAAAAAGTATGATAAGACTAGGAAAACGAAATTTACTTATAAAATTGAATTTATTTTGACAGTAATATAAAATACATGGAATATATATAAAAATTATAAAAAATATTTTTATATTCTCATTTATCCATATTTTTTTATTTATTTATTATTTATTTATTTATTTTTTTTTAATTTAAAACAATGAAGTATGATACCTAGAATATCCTCAAATGCGCTTTCTTACCACAACCGCAGCTGGCAAATTATATGCTCCATTCTTCATATCCTCGTACCAATAATTTATCCGGGTGGGAACTCAACTGTATTGTCGTAATAAAGAAAAGCTAAAACTCACAGCTTCCCAGAGCTTTGGATATCTTTATATTAAAACAATATCACCGCAGTGAGATTTCATATGAATACAAATCAATTTTCTGTCTCATTCAACCGCAGAACAACGAACCTCTCAATTTTCTACGTACAATCTGAAAACTATACTACATTCCACACTTTCCCATGGCCGACGAATAGTTCTGGATGGCCGACAACCGTAACTCCATTATTGTAGTCTAAAAGAGAGGTAATTATATGTCCACGACCGAGGAGTGAACCAACCCTTGAAAGCTACAAGTCTATAAATGCAAACAACAGAACGATGTTCAGATCTTTATCTACAATTATCGTATATACTCTTGAAAGCTTGAGAGCGATCGATTTATGCGTTCAGCGGAAAATGAAAGCACATCCTGAGGCATGAGGGTGAGAAAAGTTGGGAAGTATACATCTTACAAATACTAAAACATATTATCTTTTCAATTTTAAAAAATATTTTTTTATTTTCAATTTCTGGTCCTTAGTTAAATTGTCTTTATTTTATTTTATACTTTGAGAATTTGCTAATACTAATAAGATATAAATGTTGTTCATATAATATTAAATAAATTAATCTAAACAAATTGTATTTTGTGAATTGTATTTTGTTTAGGGATATGAATAGCCTTAAACTCGTAAATAAATTAATCTAAACAAATTGTATTTTGTTTAGGGATATGAATAGCCTCAGACCCAAGTCAAATCTACTTTTTATTAGAGGAAAGATTTATTTATCAAAATACCACCATGTTTCAATAGTGCGATGAAGAGCATAAGGATGACATAACTACCATGTTGAGTAAATGGAGTGGAAGTGCTTTTATCTCCTTTTTTCTTGTGAATGGATTACTAAATATGTAGCATGAAAATATGTAATAGAAAAGATGATGAAATAAGATGTTTGAGGATTCATTCTAGAGTAGTTGATTAGTATGACATGTTTGAATTCGGTAATATCAATTATATCATCAATACATTTATGGATTTGACTTTATTGTTGATGTCTCTGAGAACTTTATTATCATCTTTGTAGTGTGGCTTTTGGTGTTGTTCTGCTTATCCAAAAATCTTGGAAACCGTGTGATCTATTTCTCTAACAAAATTTTCAAAAGAAAGGATTCCAACAAATCTTGCTAGAAACAAATAGTTGAATATCATTCATCGTCATTTGATACTGAAATTTAAGATAGAGGGAAAGAATGTTTAATAAATTCCTACTCATTATAATTTGTCATTAGAATAATACAAACAAGATCCTCTTAAGAAAGCCTTGAGAAATAATAACATGACCAAATGACTTGCTTTTCTAAGTAAAACTTTGTTAATAGAAACACTTCTAATTTCTTATGTGTGTAAATAAACCTTTTGTTATAGTGATTATGTGTGAAGATCTTCAAGAGAAAAAGGCACCAAGGCATGGAGAGCAACTACTTGTGACTCGTTAGTGGGAGGTACACCCTCAACATCCAATATTTCCCAAGCACATAAAAAGATAGAGCTGTAGATCGAAGTTAAGTTCATCATTTAGGTTGTCATGGAATGAATAGATGGGATTCAGAGGAGTGTTATCAAAGAAGATCAAAATTAGTTTATAGGTAGCATAGACAGACACAAAACCAAAGATTTAGAGATAACATAATATAAATTTAGAGATACAAATCCTAGAAACACTAAGACATTAACAATGGAGAACAAAAATTCATAGGCTTTACATTACAATACATGCTTTTCCTTGCTTGGATTACTTGCGCTAAGATGAAATACATATTTATAGAGAACATAGCTCTAGAATTTTGTGCCTATGTTTTTCATGACTTTGCAATGAAATTAGAAGTCAATGGATGGTGGATTGTTGGTGGCAATCAACATGGTAGTTTGTGGCAGTGATTGTTGGCTTTAGCATTGGCATCTTCATTTGGATTCACATTTAACATTCTCCCACTTGAATATAAATAAATAATCTTGAATCAAGTCACACAGAGTCCTACTATACCTGTACATGACTCATGTTTATTTCTTGGTAGAATCTTAGTGAGCATATCAACAGGATTCTTATCTATATGGATATTTTCCAAGGATAATTGTCTTTCCTCCAACACATGTCAAATTTAATGGTACCTTAGGTCAATGTGCTTGGTTTTTTAGTGAAATTCTTGGTTTTTCGCCAAGTCAATTGAAAGAGGGGGATCCAAAAATAGAAGTGACCTTGAAAATAACTCAAAAATAAAATTCATCAGATGGAAGTGAAAGAAGTACCAAATCATAATGTTCATCACCCTAATTCCAACGGTGTGAACAACACTCAAATCCTAGTTTGTATTCTCAAGTTATAGCTAGTCAAAGTTGTGGTCAAACTTGGGCAAGTGGCAATCACTAATGAGGCAACGAATTGTGACAGATAGAATCTAGTGGTCGAAAAAGGCCAATTTGTCACCTACTTAATTTGTCAAATATCCTTTAAAAACTGGCGGGAAAATTTGAACTATATTATTTTATAAAACAAAAATAAAACAAAAAATATATGGGGTGGTGGGTCGCCACACCTGCCACCACTGAACGATTTTATATTATATATATTGGGTTGGTGGGCCACCCTCGACGGACCCACCCAACCTAGCGGAGCCAACTCATTATAAAAAATGTTGAATAAAGTATAACTTAACCACCTGTTAAAAATAAACAAATCCACGTACCAAACAATGACCCCACGCCAAATTTGGATCGGGTGGGTTTTGAACCTAGCCTGCCTCCATGTTAATTTTCAATGATGCCAACAAGCCAATGACCTACGTTGGAAAGTCCACCCTTTTTATTATATAAGAATTCAATTCATTTTCTCAAGAAACTCACGGAGGGCAGACGGGCACAGAACCTTAAGCAGCCAAAGGAGTCGAACCATGAGCAAAGGAATCTCCAAGATGCTGAAAGGATTCCTTTAGAGGGCTAGAGGTGCCAGTGTCATAATTTGACAAGTTTATAGTCAATTTTACAATTTTTCACGCTAGGAATCCAACCGTGTAGTCTATTTCTCCGGTTGAGGTCTCCATTTTCAGACCATCATCTAAATTGGAGGTATAAGGGTCATTTTTGTAAAGTTGTTTGCAATTGATTTCTTTGTTGTCACTTAATGAAAGAAGGCCACCCCACTTTGAGCAGGGCCTAAAGACGTAACTCAAATTGGGTGAAATTCATAATCAAATCATTTATGTGCCTTTGATCTCATGTTTTCTTTATGATTTTAACTTCTTTTTTATGAATTAAGTTACTTGGTTACTATGCTATTTTATATGTAATTATGTATGCATCCTTAAAGTTAAAAGATTTGGATCAAGTTTGGTATTAGATTAGGTCTTCTTGATGTGAGTTTCATGAGTGAATTCTAACCAAAAACAAGCTCCAAGGAGGGGAAGGAAAGCTTAAATCCTTTGATCTCGAAGTAGGGAGTGCACCACGAAGGAAAAACATGGAAAATGAGGAAGCTCGATTGAAGGAAGAGTTAAACTATCGCAAGATTTTCTTCACCATGGAAAAGAAAGTTGACAAGTTGTTTCCAGAATATGAGAGGACAATCAGCATGAGATGAAAGAACTAGATGGTCATGCCTCGATAGATAATGAAGGTGGAGGAGGAAAGTCTCATCCATCTCCATCATCTAGTGAAATATCTTCTTCTTCCTCTTCTCATCATTCTAAGAAGAAATTGTTAAGTAATTTACTTGAGAACACAAATTAATTACGGAGAATTATTGAGAGGAATAAATATAAAAATAATCAGCAACAACCATAAACACATAAACACAAATGTTTATCTGGGAAAACCCTAAATCCAAGGAAAAACCCAACCTAATAAGATCTTATTAGCATTGGCCAAAACCCTGGTCAATCCAACCAAGTGAGCCTTCACCACTCACCTCCAAGCCTTTCATTACAATGAAGTCCTTCCATCGTTTTATAAGCTCCATTACATATAATACCATGAGCAGAATACTATGGCTGCACAATACCATGTGCCCCAAAACCATCACTATTTAACCTGGTCAACTTTGACTCTATCCTGAGTCAAGTTTACCTAGCAATTCCCCCTTTAAACTTGACTTGGGGTTCCTTGAGTAACTCCAGCCAAACCTACTAAGTGAGACAATCCCACTCACTCTAGCTCTTACCCCGCTTAGAGTTTCTACCTAGGGTATTTTTAACTTGACATCCCTCCTATCACCTAGGTCTAACCTAGACTTTACCGGTGATCACCGAGGGGTAAACATGCCTTACTAGGTCTTATAGTAGTATGCCCATTTACATGCAATAATTTGACTTCATTAAAAAAATTTGTTTACTACTGCTGTGATTCTGATCCATCCTCTCTCAATTTGATTTTCTCAAAAACTTCTATCAAACTACTCCAACTAAAAGCCCGATGAGAACCTCGTAGATTCAAGCACCAATGGCCTCACGTAATAGACAACAAAATTTTTTTGAAGCCGCATGAACAATTTTCTTCTATTGACCTGCATGCAGCCCACGCCTACTCCATCTTTCAACTTGACATAGAACACACAGGAAATAGCCCTTATCGATTCCCTACGAAAAAAAAGCTTCGAAAAAAATTAGCCTTGAATTTTAATATTACCAAAGGTATCTCTCAACCTTCTTTAAATAGCCGCATGAATCCCAAACAATTCGTTATCATGTTCCAAACTGGTAAATATCACAAATGCACTACGATCCCTGGTAGTTATGGCACTATCTTCAGCACATTCTCCTCGAGGTTCTTTTGTGTACGATTGTTTCACCATTATTTTCAGACCCAGATCTGTAAAAAGGTTACATTGATCTCATCAGGCACTATAAACCCTTGGCATCAAAGAATCCCTTTGAAGCCAATATCTGGCTCTGATAACAGTTGTTAAGTAATTTACTCGAGAACACAAATTAATTATGGAGAATTACTGAGAGGAATAAATATAAAAATAACCAGCGACAACCATAAACACATAAACACAAATGTTTATCCGAGAAAACCCCAAATATAGGGAAAAGCCCAACCTAAAAAGATTTTATTAGCATTGGCCAAAAACCTAGCCAATCCGACCAAGTGAGCCTTCACCGCTCACCTCCAAGCCTTGCATTACAATGAAGTCCTTCCAACCTTTTATAAGCTCCATTACATATAATACCATGGGAAAAATACTATGGGTGCACAATACCATGTGCCCCAAAACCATCACTATTTAACCTGGTCAACTTTGACTCTATCCTAAGTCAAGTTTACCTAACAGAATCAAAGAAATGCATCTAAAAAACCCCCTTCCAAGATGGATGTCAAATTTGAGTTACTTGTATTTAGCAGAAAATCTAATGCAGAAAAGCTAAATAACTGGATAAGAAATGTTGAAGTGTATTGTTGCATACAACAAATAAAAGAGGATGAAACCAAGATTCGGCTAGCATCCCTTCAATTTAGTGGCACGACTCTCGTTTGGTGGGAAGGTGATCTAAAATGGAGTAGATAAGTAATGTTGCGCTAATTCCCCATTCAAAATAAAACCCAAGATGATTATCATTTTCTTATCAAGTGCTTAAGGATTCAACACTTTTGCTTAATTTACTGATTCCCATGAGAGTTTCTTATGTAAATGTTATAAATAATTTAGCATAAGAGATATGATGAACAACAACAAAATATCAGCAAGGAACATCAAATTACAACACACAACTAAGAGATTTGATGAGGAGTTCACCCCTCCTGGGCTATGTCTCCTTGGTCTAGCTTCCAATGCTTGGGCCTCTCTATTATGCTCAAAATTACAATGAGAGTGTGTTTAAAATACTCAAATGCCTCTAAAAACTTTTCCAATGAGTTAAGAATAGCCAAATATTCCAAGTGGATATTGGTGGCCACCTGCCAAGTCCACTTGGATGCCCACCATTATTTCTTTTAGCTTTTCAGTTTCCTTAATTGTAGCACAGTTTACTATTTTTAGTAGTTTTTCGGGTCCTAAACTTTCAGAGCTATTTTGAGGACCTAAATGACATTTTTTGGGAAAACTAGGATAGATATTGGATAGATCTTTCTAACGAGATACTGTGCACATCAAAAGGATATTGTATGCCAAAGTTACGACCCGGGGAATTTGATGTACCAATTTACCCAAACGGGGCCCACAGTTTGGCATTTCATCTTCTAGGGTTAGGTTTCTGGATGTTTAGGATTTTCCATTGTTTCTCAACAATAAATAGGCCTTTGAGCCTCATTTTAACACAATTCAGAGGCATGCAGCCACCACATCTCTTCTCAGAGATAAGCTACCATCGCCCTAGCTGGTTTATTTCCATTTCTGTTTGTAAGCATATTCCAGTGTTTTACATTAATGAAATGAAGTATTATTTCCACTTCATCTTTGTGTATATGGTTCTCTTTGTATTTTGTTGTGTTCCTGTTTAAATCCGTATCAGTGGTATCAAATTGGTCTGCTTTTTTCTCTGTTTTTCTTTGCATGTCCCCAACGAGGTCAGGATATAAGGAGTTAGGGCTTGAACTAGTCGAACCTTGAAAAGACCAGCCCCGCAAATCCTGACAGCCTCCCATGGTAGATGAAAAGAAAGATGAGGGGGCAAGAGATCCTATCAAAATCTTGCTCGAAGAAGCCAGCTAGCGAAAAAGGAATGCGACGATGAACAACTTTTCCTAGATCCTTCAGCGACTACCCAGGGGCGACGCATCGGCTTCCAACAGCTACTTTGGAAATGCCACACCGTTGAAGGTACAAGTTGATTTCAAAATCCCCATATTCGAGGGTCAGATAGATGCAGATACCATCGATAAATGGTTAAATATGCTAGAGGGTTATTTTTCTGTTCAATATTTTTCCAATCAGGAGATGATTATTTTCGCTCTTCTCAAAACAGCCCCCCATGTCAAGGACTGGTGGGAAACCTATTGCGAACATAAGGATGAAAGTACAGGCTCACTATTTTCGGCCGCACCCACTTGGAATTCAGTTTAGGATGCCATCAAGGAGTACTACTACCTTATCGGAAGCTATGAGGATCAATACATAAAGTGGATCACACTACGGTAGGGAAGGTACCAAGAAGTACTGGAGTTCACCAATGTTTTCCATACTCTTCACACAAAGTTGGTATGAAGGATTCGGAGTAGAATTTGGTACGCAAATACAGTGGCTACTTGCACAAGTACATCCAGGAAGAAATAGAATTCCTGAACATCTCCTCGCTCGGACTACATACTGATATGTCGTCAGGGTCGAGCAAAAGTTTAAATAGAAAAGCGAGACTTTAGACCTGCAAATCTAAAGCAAGGGAAAGGTGTCCCCAAACTGCAGAACAAAGGAAAAATCCAAGGCAGGGCAGCCCAAGGAAACCCGCCAAAGTTGCAAGAAAAGAACAACGTCACAAACCCCAAAAAGGACACAGGAAAGTGGTGTGAGTTCCATAAGAGCTCCACTCACAACACAAGTGAGTGTCGGGCTAAGAAGTCACTGGTGGTTGAGCTAAAGGTTTCAGAATTAGATGCAGGTTTTGACTCTGAGTCAGAACCCGATAAGGGGAATGTCAAAGGGAAGTAGATTATCAGTGCAGAGCCCAATGTCACCATTGCCACCACGAAGATGCAGAAGGAGGAACATGAAGATCTAGAGGAGAAGGAGTGTCTCTTCCACTCCGAGATGTGGGTAAAGGGCTCCCTGCTACAGTTTGTTATCAATAGCAGGAGCCAAAAGAAACCCATTTTGGCATAGGTTATGAAGCGGTTGGGCTTACCAACCATAGCACACCCACGACCGTACACCATCGGGTGACTTCACCAAGGATGGGAGCTTCACGTGAGCGAGCAATGTCGCCTTCCATACAACATCAAGCCCTTGACGGATGAGGTATTGTGTGACATTGCTCCCCTTGAGGTTTGTGATGTATTACTAGGACAACCATACTTGTGGAAGTGACATGTTGTGTATGAATCAAGGCCCCGTGCTGTTATTGTTACTTTGGGAACTAAGTTATACAAGATACCGGAGGTATCACCGCCTACCGCCATCTCTTTGATTATTGCAAAATAATGCAGTAAGCTCGTTTCCAAAATCAAGAAACTTTTTTTCCTAATGATACACCCTCAAGGAAAGAAGAAGATGATGGCCACGACCTCCAGACAGGGCCCCTCCACACAACAACTACAGATGGATAAGGTCATGGAGGAGTACGAGTATATCTTCACCTCCCCCGCAGGAGTTCCTCTACACTGTCAGGTCAAGCACTCCATTGATCTGACCCCAGGTGCGCCGCTGCCCAATGGACCAATCTATCGATGCTGTATTCTAGAGAATGATGAAATCAAGAGACATATTCAGGATCTGCTATAGAAAGATCACATCCATCCAAGTTCATCAATCTGTGGGAGCCCGGTAGTGTTCGTACAAAAGAACGATTGGACTTGGAGACTCTGTATTGACTATCAGGCACTAAACAAGATCATTATCCGTAATACGAACCCGATGCCATGGATTAATGACCTCTTGGACCAACTAACGGGGGAAAAATATTTCAAAAAGATCAATTTGAAGTCACGATATCACCAGGTACCAATTGAACCCTCCGATGTGTGGAAGACTGCCTTCAAAGCCAAGCAGGGCCTATTTGAGTGGTTGGTGATGCCTTTCAGATTAATGAATACTCTTGCAACCTTCATGATGCTAGTTGATGACATCTTGTGGACATTCACCAACTCATTTGTAGTGGTATACTTGGATGACATCCTAATCTTCAGCCAGAGTTGGGAAGATCACCTCCACCACATCCGACAGGTTCTCCAAACACTACGGAAACACAAGTTATGTTCCAATTTGGAGAAATGCACTTTTGGCATGACCCAGGTTTAGTATCTGGGATACATTATTGGTGAACAGGGGGTGCGTGTGGATCCATCCAAGATCCAAGTCATTCAATATTTGCCATCTCCAACCACTCTGACAGACCTCCGCAGCTTTCTAGGTCTTGCCAACTTCTACTACAAGTTGTGCGGGATTTTCTCATATCACTTGGCCCTTGAGTCAAGTAACCAAGGGAGGAGTGAAAGAAAAATTCTCTTGGTCTGAATCTCAATAGAGGGCATTCACAGAGTTGAAAGATCGCCTCTACACAGCACCCCTGCTCGCATTACCAGACTTGCAATAACCACTTCAGGTTGATACAGATGCCTTTGACTATGCTATTGTTGCAGTCCTTACTCAACATGAGCATCCAATGGCATATCATAGTGAGACACCTTCAGACATAATCCAGAAGTATCCAACTTATGACAAAGAGATGTATTCAATTATGCAGGCCTACCGACAATGAAAGCATTACATTTTGGGGAAGGAAACGGTCATCCGCATAGACCATCGACTCCTATAGTTCATACAGACCCAAGGGAAATTACGGAATGATCACCATCAAAAGTGGACCACATACCTGCAACAATTACATTCAAATATCAAGTATAAGAAGGGTAGCACCAATAATGTTGCAGATTGCCTCAGTCGACCACCGATCATGGCATTAACCACTATGCTCAACTCTTATGGGCACGAAACTTCTGATTGGCCATTTCTTTACAAAAGCGATCCAGAATTTGCCCACACATACCAGACACTCTTAGAGGGTCAACATGTTCCATATTTTCACCTCCAGGATGCCCTATTATGTCACCTAGGTCACCTTTGTGATCCTTCAAGCGAGCGTGCCAAGATGGTTTGGGAAGCACACTACAGTCAGGCTGCTAGACATTTCGGGGTCTAGAAAATGGTGGCAGTACTGCAGAATTATTTCTATTGGCCAAATCTTTGACAAGATGTCGAGAAGTACATCAAATCATGCACTACCTGTGCCATTGCCAAATCGACCACCAAGAAGCAAGGCCACTATACCTCTCTTCCTACCCTTAGTCGACCTTGGGAATCCATCTCCATGGATTACATGTTAGGTATTCCTTCCACTAAGCATGGAAACGACTGTGTTTTTGTGGTTTTCGATAGGTTCTCGAAGATGGCCATTATGGCCGCCTGCAAGAAGAATATCATAGCAGAATCCACTGCTACACTATTCTTTAAATGAGTGTGGGTACACTTTGGGATCCCACAATCTATCATCTTAGATCGGGATAGTAGGTTCCTCAATACATTTTGGTCCAGTCTCTAGTCGATGCTCAACACCAAACTCACTAAGTCCACGACCTTCCATCCTCAAACTGATGGCTAGATAGAGGTTGTCAATAGGATGATCGTACACATTCTACGCATGTACAACTCAAAGCATCCATGCACATGGGATGAGAGCCTCCCCTACGTTCAAAACAGCTACAATCGGGCTCTCCACAGCTCGACTAGCCACAGTGCTTTTCAGGTGGGCCTGGGATTCCAGCCACTATGTCCCATTGATGTGGCCATGCCAGTTGCAACTACTCACGCAGATTCAGCTCATGTCCAGTCCGAAACAGCTAAGGCAAATAGCTTCATTGAGCACATCCAATATATTCACCAGCAGCTCCATGACATTATGGGGAAATCAAATGCCAAGTACAAGCAGCGACATGATCAACATCAGGTGTCACACAAGTTTCAAGTGGGCAACAAAGTCTGGTTGCATTTGCAAAAGGAACACCTTACCAGAGCCTATCAAAAACTAAAACCACTCCGGTATGGTCCTTACACCATTACCAAGGCTGTGGGAGACAATTCATTTGAGCTCAGCATTCCCCCATTCCTTAGCTTGCACCCAGTGTTCAATGTGGACTACCTTCGGCCATACTTTCCACCATTACTAGACACATCCGACATTGCAGAACAGCTCACACCCATAGATTTAAATCCAGATTACATAGAACAAGTTGCGACTGATCGAATCATGGACACACAGATCAAGCACACTCACTAGTAGAATATCCAATTGTATCAAGTTGTCAAAGCAAGCCAACTCCTTCACCAGGGCAAGTGGCTCACCACGTCCAAGTTCAGCAGACGTTTCCTCATCTCATGGAGGAACTCAACGCAATGGGGACCATTGCTTCCTAAGGGGGGAGGAATCATCCAGGTGGATTTTGGTGGCCACCTGCCAAGTCCACTTGGACCCCCACCATTGTTTCTTTCAACTTTTCAGTTTCCTTAATTGTAGCACAGTTTACTATTTTTAGCAGCTTTTGAGGTCCTGAACTTCCGGAGCCGTTTTGAGGCCCTAAACGATATTTTTTGGGAACACTGGGAGGAAAATGGGTCCTTGGACTAATGTTTCTCTTCCCAAAGTTGTATTTCTTAGATAGATCTTTCTAACGAGATATTGTGCACGTCAAATGAAGATCATATGCCAAAGTTACGACCTCGGGAAGTTGATGTACCAATTTACCCAAATGAGGCCCACAGTTTAGTGTTTCATCTTCTAGGGTTAGGTTTTTGGATGTTTATGGTTTTCCATTGTTTCTCAACAATAAATAGGCCTTTGAGCCTCATTGTAACACAGTTCAGAGGCTTGTAGCCGCCACATCTCTTCTCAAAGATAACCTACCATCGCCCTAGCTAATTTATTTCCATTTGTGTTTGTAAGCATATTCCAGTATTTTACATTAATGAAATGAAGTATTATTTCCACTGCGTCTTTGTGTATATGGTTATCTCTGTATTTTTTGTGTTCTTGTTTAAATCCATATCACCAATTCTTCTAGAATATACTCTTTTTGCACGTAATTTGGATAAGAACTGAAGAACTTATGGCCTATCCCAGTTCCCCCACAATTTACTCCTCCAAATGTGACTAACTTCGAGTTAAATTCATTATCCGAAGCTAATTCTAACAGTTACACTAAACTTGGTGGTCTTGATAGTTCCAACAGGCTCCATCACAAATCACAATCAATGGAACCATCGGCGTACAGGCGTTCTGTGATAAGACGGACCCACTGGGATTATAAAACTCAACATATAACAATATCACATCTAGTGCCCTATCATAGATCGCATTCGGCAGTTATAGTCGAGGTCACTCTATAAACACCATCCCCTTTTGCAATTGCGATATCTGATATATCACATTGCAACTAAGCTCTACCAGGCGGCAATTCATAACCTTTTGTCCACCTTTGATATGCGATATACGATATTGAAATTGCAAATAAGTAATGTTGGGGGTCTATTACTTAAGTTTCTTCTTCCTTTTGCTCTAATATGCAATATGTGGGACCCAATGGCAACCTGCCACTTGGCATTTCCCCATTCACTAAAATCTTTTCCACACCATCTCCTCCTGCCACTTGGACAAGTCAAAATTGAACTTTGACTTGCTCTAACTTCTACATACTAGCTCAAATTTGAGTATCATTTACATCGTTGGATTCAAAATGACAAGCTCTTTGATCTGAAGCTGAGTTTAACAAAATTTTGACACTTCGATATTTTAGCATAAACTTGAGCACTTGATCAGAAGGCCAACTGCATCAAGGTGTAAAGTGTAGCTGTAAACTTATTTCATCTTGGTCTGAGTTGATTATGTTTTAAGAGGACAATTTTACCCATTGGGTTACAGATAAAAGCCAATGATGGAATGGTAACATTTGAAACAAAGCAAAGGTCAAACTTTTCAGAATTTTATAGAGAATTTAGAAAACAAGCATTAGCATGGAATGTTCCACTTGACACTTGTGAGACATTGATGAAATATATTGGCTCTTTGCATAGTTATTTGGGTCATTGATTGTTATTATTTTAACCTAAGTCTCTTTATGAAGCTAGTGTGAAGGTTGTACATCTTGAAAGCACGAAGAAGTATGAGCTGGATGATCCCTGGACAAAGGCAACAATAGCTAAGAGATGAGAAGCAAGGCCCTCTTGTATTCATTTTGTGAAATAAGGGTATGATGAGGAGAATTGCTAGAAACTACATCTAGAATTGAGACCTAAGAGGAACGACAGAAAAGAGAAGCAGAAGATAGTTGAAAATGTGCAATAAGACCAAGAATTTGAATCAAAGGATGATGAGAAGATCACAAGTGCGGGATTTTCAGGAAGTGGACCAATTGCCCTGAGATCAAAATCAAGTGATGAAATGAATATTGCAAGGCTTTGGATTGCAACAAATGGACCTATCAACTTGGGTTCTAAATTGGGCGATGAGACAAAGATTTCAATGGATGTTGTGCCAAAAATGAAAAGGGCATCAAATGCAGCATGGCTCCAAGAACTCAAAGAAATCAACCAAAGTATTCAGGTGGAGAATGTCGAACTAAGAAAACTCCTACAAGAAGAAGAGAAGGGGAAACAATGGTTGCAACATCAGTTACAAACTAAGTAGGAGGCCTTAGAAACATTGCAGCATAACAAGCGTGAGGTAAAAATTGATTCTTCAATTTCATGTACTTTTTATGATGATGATTTCACTACTTTTGAGAAACATACTATAGGAATTGGATAAAAATTATTGAATAAAATGGGGTATCAAGGAAAGGGCCTCAGCGTTAATGGCTAAGGCATTGGGAATCCCATCAAAGTGGAGGAACTTCCTTATTATGTAGGACTTGGATATGTCAGAAAATAGGTTGGAGAATGCTCCAAGACAACCAACAACCAACCAATGATAGATGATGAGAGCACTTCATCACATTCCAGTGATAATGAGGATTCCATGGGCACTCAACAAAAGGTGCACCAGGAAATAGTGTTCAAAGATGATCCAAAAAGTTTAGAGGATAAAGAATTATTGTAGTCAATGCAATGATGTTGGACACTAGAGAGACACATGCCAAATGCTCCAGAAAGAACCTCTGAAGAAACCAATGGTAAAAGTTTTTCATCAAGAAAATCAACACTGAGATGATGACCCCTTCAGTTTGTTGAGTAAGAGATTGTTTTACTAGATATAGTAGCTTGTCATAGCCACACTTTGTAAATCATGTGCTGCAAATAATTGTAAAAGTGATGATGTGTTTTCCATTGCTTATTAAAGAAATGATGATGTTTTTGGCCTTTCGTTGATATATGAGGCATTGGTTTCTATTATGATGTAAACTTGACCAAAGAATGTGTGTTAAACCCTTGGCAAGTATCAGGTTGTTTGAGTCATGTGTGGTTTTTTATGTGACTGCCAAGAATGTACCAAGTTTGCATGCAAAGAAAATGTTGAAAGTTTGGCTTAACGAGGATATAGGTAGTGTGCAATATGTGGTCATGCTTTTGGAGGACCAAAAGCTCTTTAGTGTGGAGGAATGATCTAGGTGGATCCAGAAATAGAAGTTGCCTTCAAAATAGCTCAAAAGTAAAATTCATCATATGAAAGTGAAAATAGGTCCAGATCGTAGTTCGCATTGCCCTAATTCCAACGATGTGAATGACACTCAAATCCGATTTCGTATGCTCAAGTTATATTTGGTCAAAGTTTTGGTCAAACTTGGCCAAGTAGCAGTCACTAATGAGGCAAAAAATTGGAAGAGTCCTGACGCACAAAATCTGGTGATCTAATAGGTGAATTTATTGCCTACTTAGTTTTTATAATACCTTTTAAAAATCAGTAGGAAAATTTTAGCTATATTTTTTTATAAAACAAAAGAAAATAAAATATATGGGGTTGCAAGCCACCACCCCTTCCAACCCTCAACGATATTA
>APFE030465273.1:0-31494 GCA_000404065.3 Pinus taeda | reverse complement strand
TCATCAGCTGGGATTACAGGGCATTACTTGGGATGATTTCATCTCCCGTGACCTCTTCAACACTTCACAGGTATTATCAGAGGTTGAACATGAGATATGTGGTCCTTCTCATCAATATGAGCACCATGAGACCACTACTATGTCAGTATTCATCACCTATCAGAGAGGCAATAGACATTTGTTCGCAGCAGCAAAGTGAGTGTTATCTCCACCCGGGGTGGAAGGGGCCTCGCTTCCGACATCGAAAACACAGGTACAGGATAGGGGCAAGAGGCCCATGCATGACGAGGGGCCATCAAGTGAATAAGAGGCTGACTTCATCCTCATTCATGATGATGATACAAATGTGGAGAGTGCCAAACTTAGGAGGACCATCCAAGAGCAGCAAACAAAGATCCAAGACTTGTCTCTCAATTTGGAGAGGGCTAAGTGGATTATCAGGTACTTAGAGTAGAGGAATAAATAGCTTGAAGACCAGCAGGAGATCATGGAGCTGCAAAACATCTGCAAGAATCGTCGAGCTGCCCAACAGAGGAGGATTGAGCTCACTCCTTTAGAGTAAGAGATTAACAATGACTGAGATTCTTGGCTCGAGCGAATCAACATCCACCTTGAGAGACTGCTAGAGAAGGTTGAAAAATAAAAAACATTATTGAGGTGGATGGTTTATCACTACAGGGCACGGAACATGAGTTCAAAGGCTCGGATAAGGAATTTGAAGGCGAAGTTGAGGAGAGCGACAAGAAGACAAAAGAGGCAAAAAGAGCATGATCAACTCCGAATCTTCGTTGAAGCCTCTGTGGCCTAGCATATCACTTCATAGAGAATCTCCAGCCCAAATTTCAAAACATTTGGGGCAATTTTGGTCATTTGACAAATTTTGTTCACAAAACAGGGTTTTTCTCCCTATGCGCCATGCCATTGGCGCGGGGCTTATGATAGGGAGCTCCAAATCATGAAAGCTTTGCATTTTCAGATTTATCATGAAAAATCATGACTGTTGGTGCATGGCCAAGAATTTTGGGCAAGTTTTGAGTCCCCAGGAGGTCAAAAACACTCAAAAAGTGACCTCTCTGCCCCTATTTTGACACACAGGAAGAAGTCTTGGGAGATTGAAGTTTTGGAGGGGCAAATGAGCACCAAATTCAGAAATTCCACTTGGGTTGGAAAATAGACAGGTAGGGATTTCTAGAAAGCACACTTGGGCACAATTTGGACTTCGAAAAGTACCTCAACATTTCCTCCAAAGTAGCACAATGCATATAGTTTTGGACGCGACGCACAAAGACCCAAAGGCCAAAATCACTTCTGCTCCACGGCATTTCGATTCACAATTTTCTCCAAGTGGGCCAGCTCATTTTCACTACATTTTTCTCAGCAACTAAGGCAAAGTTTAAAAAGTATTTTCACTAAAGGTTGGCTTCTATCCAAGTGGCAAAGGAAGGCGAGCAATCACCCAAGCAGTTTGTCATTTTTGTAACACTGCACCTGTCACTAATGGTTGGCTTTCCATTTCCAGTTTTTAATGATTTGAAAAACTACCCAACTGTGGGTCATTCCATTTCCCAATGACAACGTCTATTTATTGTATGTAAAACCATTTGCAAAGGGTTGGTTGTAATTTCTGGGAGACTGTGGGAAAGAAATTCAGTTACTCATTGTATATTTTGACAGAGAATTAATGAAAGGTAGTGACTCTGATTCATGAGATTCATGTGTTGTGAGTGTAGAAAATGTGTTCTCTTTCTATTTAATATGTATTTCATTATGTTTCACAGTTCATTCATATTCATTTCCAGTGAAATTTTCTAAGTAAGATAAGGTTGAATTCATGTTTAATGCTCTGCCTGTGGGAAAGTTTCATGTTCTGTGTTCTTCTTCTGTTGAAAAGGATTCATGTGTTTATGCCCTTTTCACCCTCCTAAACAATCTTTCCATTTCACATTATTTCAAATTTAATTGCTAGACTTTCTGCCTGTCTTGCCTCACGAAGTAATTTGTGCCTTTGTGTTAAATTCTCTGCTCATTGATGTTCATTGGTCCCATACATCCCAGAAACTCAGTCATTTATCAAAAATTGCCTCTTGTTTCCATATTTATTTACCTAGCCTAAAATCAATGTTCATTGTAAGTCATCTCAAATCATATCGTTTATTTATTCACTGAGTGTGACCCAGAGAGAGCCCTCTCCTATTCTGGTAGGGCTAGCTACCAGATTGAGTGTGGTTTTTGGTTACCCTAAATTTTTCCTTCCTTCAGCCTAAGGCATATTTAGGTGCTAACAGAGAGTAGCCAAGTAAAAGGGAAGTGAACTAAAGATGAAGGAAATCCTTGTGTTGAGGTAAATAGATAATGAAAACAACTAAATATGAATGAAATATCCATGTCTAGGTAAATATCTAATGTAAATTAAAGATAATTTGAATGGTAAATAGAATGAAAAGAACTAAATATGAGGGAAATCTCCATGTTGAGTTAATTAGACCATCTTATAGCATGCATGGGAGAAATGGAAAATAAATTACAACAAAAAAATTTCTAGAGTTGAATAAAGCAGCACTGGAGGAGTATGATATGATTTGTGTTAATTCATTAGAAATATGAAAAACAAACTATGATGCAAAACATTGATGGATATGTTCAAGAAAACAAAAGTATTAGTGACCGAAAAAAGCTAAGTGTATTTTTAAAAAAGGTTACATTATTCTTGCATACAATTTATTTACAAATGTTAAGATTATGAAACAGGTAAAGACTATAATGTTTGAGAGAGAAACTTCTAAAACAATGGATTCTATTCAAGGATTTACCATGATACTTAAAGGAGAAGATATGACAAATGCATACCACAGTTTAGTACAAATATGAATATTTAATGATGAATTCGTGATAGGTATGAATGTTTCCAAAGACAAGCCGTTTTAGATGAGTAAAATGGTCACTACCAAGGAACAAGGAAAGTCTTTAATACATTTGACTATTACGAATTCAAAGAAAATAATTAATGTAATGAGGTTACAATGAAGATGTTATTACTCAAAAAAGTAATCAACATTTATTTGATCAAATATAAATGATAGTAATAAGGAAAAGGTTAAAATCTTAACTACTACTAAAATTTCTACATTAGTGTAAAAACAAAACAAAATATTAAAATAATATATTAGCTTATAAAAATATAACATGGGTGAAAATGATCATATACAATTTTACCAACCACACATTCAACCCAAATGACTCATGAATGAGAATGTCACTGGTAATGTAGTCCTATAAACATGGCCAATTGAGATTACATACATATAATCTAGATCTAGAGAGCATGGTCTACTCTACTTACAAAGGCCAAAAATTTGAAATCCTAACCGTTTGAGCACCCCACATGGCAGCTAAGAAGTCAACCCTTAAATGTGTTCCTCATTAGGCATCATTTCAATTCATTTAATGGTACTATGTGTAGCTTAACATTTGGTGGTGTGGGATAGTTTAAGGAGGAGGTTTCGAAAACTATGGATTTGTATTAAAGCTTGATAACATGGAGAGTTTGGGGAACCAGATGGGAAATCTAAGGGCTCAACATTTCGTAGTGTGGGTATCTGGATGGGGAGCCTTCAACAAGTATGGAGATTTAGTAGATTGATAACGTGTGGAGTCAGGGGAACCAAGACAACATATGGGAGATCTAAGGTACACAAAATGAATATTAGATGACAACAGATTTGGTTGGGTGAAGTTTGATGGATGTCAACCGTTGCTTGGCATAAACCATGATTGGCCTATATTTTCTTTAAAAAAAATTGTTTTGACTTTGCCATTTGTTTTTATTACAACCTCGTGTAGAAGTATTGTAATGGAAGTCTGCAAGATATAGGCTATGAGCCTGTTGAGTGATATCTATGTGGTCATTAGGAAGGTTATTGATAGGATGTAACGTGGTGTTGTTTGTCAGATAGATTAAAAATGAACAATTTTCTAATAGTTAATGGATTCCTTCATTATTTTGTAGTTCCTATCATTATGATCTGAATTCTATGTCGTTGAGTTATGTTAAGTGTCTATGTTGGAGAAACTAATTCCAACCACTTGCTAGATGTCATAACTGCCAATCTAGGTGTCATAGTTAGTTTGAGTTGAGTCCAGTTTGGTTGAGTTCTAATTGAGGCTCAATCTAGTCATTTATTATTGTTATCTTCTATGTTGATAATATTGATAAGGGAACTTTGTTCCACATTTTTCAATATTTTACATCAGAGTGTAGCCTACATAACACTCCTTAAGATCAGGAGAGAGAAGAGGCGAGGATGCATAAGACTCCGAGAGAGCAATAGAAAACCAAAGCATGACCCTGCATAAGACTCCTGGACAGAGCAGCAGAGAATGTGTGAGAAAACTAGTAGCACCCAAGAAAGTGAAAGAGGAGTTGCCTTATGATTTGTAGCAAGATTGAAACCCATTCACATGAGAAGATGAAAATTGTATGGGTTAAATTTTAATTTCCTTAAAGGAATATTTTAAGAATGTGATTTTATCTTAGAGTTTAGAAACCTTGATAAATCATCCTAGTCCCTAATATGTGAAATTGTAAAATGTTTGATGATACTTTGTAAAAAATATTTATATTTATAATTATTTTATGATTTTGTATGCATAAAATTTTGGCAATTTTCAAGGTAAAATAATTTTATACTATAAAATTTGGGCGAATCAATTTTAGAAAAAATGGAAATTCGCGAATCTTTTTTTCCAAAAAATGTCGAAAATTAGCCCCTAAAATTTTCCCCGGTTTCCTTGGATGAACGACGGTATCGTTTTAAAAAGGGTTCTTCATTTCTTTAAAAAATCACTTGGTTCATTGTAAAAGAGCTTCTTTAAAAATTTATTATCAAGCCAAATTCTTTTAAGATTTTTTAAATACCTATTTTTTTAAAAAGGGGTTATTGTAATGTTGGGATTTGGGATTTTATTTGAAAGGGACCTTAGTTTATCAAATTAAAAATGTTTTCATATTGGTATAATTTTATTTATTTATTAAAGATTAGAAGGGCTTCTCAGAACGTTTGTGGAAATTTTTTTTGTAGAAATTCCTTGTAGTTTCAAAGTGCATATTCTAACATGCTAAAACAATTGACTTGAACCTACTCTACTCATAATCAGAAACAATAAACGATCTATCAAATCAAGAAGAATAGAAGAGAAAGAATTCAATCACACATAACATAATGATTTTCTGGGGAAAGCCACAACTAAAAACCCCTGCTATCTATATATTTCATTAATCAGAAAATATGAGAAGACTACAATGTTTTTCTCAAGCTCGAGCAACCTTTTCACTATCTCTATCTATCTCATTGGTTCCCAAACAAGCTCAAGCCAATACTTATCTAATTTTTTTGTATGCCTTGATCTTATTTACTTGCACATTTCCACTAGGAATCAACCCATATTTAATTGGGAAATTCCACAATTATGAATTGTGCAATCCTCATAGGTCTTCCTCTAATTGCATGCACCACCAGTACAATTCAGATGATTATACAACTAATAGTAAAATATCCTTGAACTCCAATATCAACTGAGTAACTCTTAGATCTGACATGCATGAGTTATTTATGAGTGAATCATCAGTTATCTAGTTAAACACATGAAGAAACACCCCATTATCTGACCTCCTACTAGTTCTTCCATCAGTTGGAGCTACTTTAACTAAATTTAACTTAGTTAAACAGAATTAATTAATTAAACTAAAAATAAACTCAACCAGGGCTCCTATAATGTAGGAGACACTCCACATTACTCAAGTTATACCCTCAACACAAATTAACTAAGCCAACTAAGTCAAACTAACTTAGTTAACTATTACAAGTTGTCACGATATGTGGAATTACAATTCAATTCCTAATTTAATTCAAGGACAAAATTAAATTAAGATTTTCTTGTTTCATTTTCAACACTCCCTCTCAACAATAAAGGGACTATCTGCTACCCTGATCCTACCTTTGTGAAACTCAAATTTGCATCTTGACAATGCCTATGTCAAAATATATGCATCTTGCTCCTTTGTATAAATGTACTCCAGCAACATGATTCTCCTCCACATACAATCTCGTAGATGGTGATATCGAATATTGATATTATTGGACCAATCATGAAAAACTAGATTCTCAGAGAGTTTGATACAACTCTGATTGTCACAGTAAACCATTGTAGGATCCATGTACTGACCAAATAACCCAAAAAGGATATTTCTCATCCATATAGCCTGACAATTTGCTTGACTAGTAGCCATATAATCTTCTTATGTTGAACTGAGTGCAATTGATCTCTGCTTCATGTTGTGCCGAAAAACTATTGTTGATCCAATACTAAAGATTCCCCCTGATGCACTCTTCATGTCGGATGGACTCACTGCCCAAAATGCATCTGTGAAGCCTTGAAGCTTCACAAGCTTTGTTCATTTTTACCAAAGACCAAATTGAGTGGTGCCTCCGAGGTATCTCAAAAACATTTTTAGTTTCCTTCCAATAGAGTTTGATTGGATTAACCATGGCTTGACTAAATTGGTTAACTACAAAACACATGTTCGTTGTGTGTTCACAAAATACATAAGTGAACCCTTAATTTGTCTATAAATAGTAGCCTCCACTACTTCACCTGAAGTAGCATCTTCCTTCCTCCAATTACATTCTAGAGAAGTCTCGATGGGTTTGCTACTGTCTATGTGTAATCTCATTAACATACTTTCCCTTAGAGACAAATAGTTCCTCATCTCATTACCCTACTTCCATACCAAGAAATTAATGCATGAGCCCCAGGTCCTTTATCTTGAATTCTCTTGCAATATCCTCTTTACAAGAGTTTATCAGCTTCTCATCACCTTTTAGAATCAAATCATCGACATATAATACTATAATCAAGAATTTACCTTGAAATAAAATATGGTAAAGATTCACATTTGCTTCACTTTTGGTGAAGCCCAACTCAGTGAAATAGTTGTCAATCTTGATGTACCAAGCATGGGATCCTTGTTTTAGTCCTTACAACACTCGCTTGAATCTGCACACATATGACTCTATGTTGAAGGTCTAAAATCCTTTTAGCTACTCAATATACACCTCTTCCTCAATCATACTGTTGAGGAATGTTGTCTTCACATCCATCTGATGTATCTTCCATCCCATCTACACTGGTAGTACTAGAATAGATCTAATTGAAGATTACCTTGCTACTAGAGAAAATGTCTCATCGTAATAAATTCCCTCCACCTGAGAGAATCATTCGGCAACAAATCTGGCCTTGTGTTTCTCCATGCTCCCATCTGTTTCTTTCTTTACCTTGTAAAGCCATATAGAACTCACCACTGACTTGTATACTAGTCTTGGGACAACTTCCCAAACAATGTTTTTGATAATGGAGTCATACTCCTTAACCATGGCATCAACCCATATTAGTTGTTGCACTACTTCCTCAAATAGGGAGGCTCAACTTCTACACTCTCCCTTATCAGAGACATGTAGTCAGTGTAGCGATCTAGTGACCGCCTCTACCTGCTCTCTGATATGGGTTTTCCCACATTCCCTCTAGCATCATGCATCAATCTGTTAGCCTCTCTGGTGTGCTTCCTTCTATCTCTTAATGTCTCTACATGAGTGGGTGCTTCCACTCTCTGCTCCTCTGCATATGGATGCTCAACATCATCCTGAAGTTCCTACTTTGGAGCTGAAATCTCCTCATCTACATGTGATTGAAGCTCACTCTCAAGGTAACATATCATAGCCTTCTATTCATCAAACTTCACATCTCTACAAAACCACTTTCATCATGTTGGATGACAGGTACACCTGATAGTTGTGAGGTGTATGAGTGTACCCCACAAATATGCCCAACTAAGACGTTGGCTCTAGATTTTTCCGTGCATCCTTGGTAACATGATAGTAGGTTGATGAACCAAAGATCCTTAAGTGTGCCACATCTGGCTTCTTACTTGAAAAATATTCTTATGGTGTACTCATCTTGAGAATTCGATGAGGGCTTCTGTTCTGCAAATAAATAGTTGTGTTACATGCTTCATCCCACAAGTGCAATTGTATCCCTTGATCATATCATATCATGCATAGCTCCCACAATACTTTTGTTCTTCCTTTCATCAACCCCATTCTATTGTGGGTTATGAGGTGTTATTAACTCCCAGCGAATGCATTTTGATGCATAAAATTTCTTGAATTCATTCGACCCATATTCTTCACCATTATCGCTTCTGAGAAATTTAACTTTTCTGTCCTTATATTTCTTGGCTAGTGCTTTAAATTCACAAAATTTAGCGAATGTGTGATATTTATTCTACATGAAGAAAATACAACACTTATGAGAAAAATCATCAGAAAACATTACATAATACTTGTGCTTGGTCATGGAGGTTGTTGAGAATGATGCACACACATTTGATTGAACTCTATCAAGGATCACTTCTGGTCGAATTTCTTTATCATGAAATGAATCTTTTTGTGTACTACCCCAATGTACACCCTTTTCATGTGTCTCTCTTCTCTACTGTACCCTTGGGAAGTACTGTAGAAATTTGTTGCATGATCTTCAAAGCTCCATGGTGCAAGTGACACAATATTCTATGCCACAACTCAACGATGTCTTAGCTCTGCACCTTCTCTTCTTTTGTGCTCAAAGAAGCACAGTCTTATACATTCAATTTGTAGAGGTTCTTCACTTGAACCCCAATCCGCTTCACCTATCCAGAGGCTATGTGACAAAGGAAATCCTTTCCTTTGGTAAATATCACATCGTAGCCATGGTCGTCCAACATGGCAAATGAAACCAAATTTGTCTTCAAACTTGAAACATACATGACATCTTTTAATGTGAAAGGAGAACTAGAATCCCTTTGAAAGGTAACAGTAACGATGTTAGTCATCTTATACCTGTCGTCATCTCCCATCTTGATGTACATTTAGAGGTCCTTCTCCTCCAAGTCATTAAAGAGCTCTTTTTTGCCAGTCATATGGAATGAGGCTCCACTATCTAGGTACCACACACTATCCATCACTAATGTTACCATGCAAGTGATGAGGGTGAAATATAGATTGAATTGTGAATCAAGAGCTTCACCTACTGCTCCTCCCGAGGGCTTCTTACTCGGCTTCTTGTGCAAACACTTTGTGCATAGTGTCCCAGCTTGTGACAGTGAAAACATTTAATCTTCGACATGTCCTTATTCTTACTTCCCTAACTAGAATTATATTTGGAATGGGATGACTTCCCCTTCCCTTTATTCCCCTTTCCATCTAAAGCACAATTCTCCTCATCATCATGCTTGGATGAGGATCCATCTCTGGTGTTCCGTCGAATATCTTCTTGTACCAGGTCGAACCACAAACACTCCCACTCTTGTAGCTTCTTCCTCCCATTAACTGAGTCCTGGTAACTATGCCATCTCTTGGGAAGGCCTAGAAATGCTAGGCTCTCCATATCATCTTCAGCAACCCTAACACCGACACTTCCAAGCTTATCTCAACATTGGGTGAATTTGTTCAAGTACTTTGGTATTATGTCGACTTTCTCTAGCTTGATCTTTCTGGGCTTGTCCTTTAGTGCCAGCTTCATGTGGTCACTGTTGTTTTGAAACATGCTTGTAAAGGCCTTCCACATTGCAAATGGAGTTTCCTTACTGTGAAGGTTTGAGACAATATGATCTTGAATTCCTTCTAGGATAATCCTTCTTGCCTTTGCCACACATTTTCTCCACTCCACTAGATCTTGAGCATCAACTGGCTTAGGAATATCTTTTTCTATGAATTCTTTAAGACAAAATAGAAACTCATATTCTCTTCTTCTATAGTGATTCCATCTCTGATACCATGTAGAAATTCTTTGTAGATTCAAACTTTATATTGTAATATGCTAAAACAATTGACTTGAATCTACTCTACTCATCAGTGAAAACAAATCATATAAGAGAAAGAATTTAATCACACATAACATAAGGATTTTATGGGGAAATCCATAGCTAAAAATCCCAGATATTTGTATATTGCATTAATCATGAAATATGAGAAGATTGCAATGTTTTGCTCAAGCCCGAGAAACCTTTGCACTATCTCTATCTATCTCACTACTTTCGAAACAAGCTCAAGTCAATACTTAACCAATTCTACTGGCTACCAAGCTCCTATTTCCTTGTGTGGTTCCCTTGGGAACTAGCCCATATTCAATTGGGAAATTGGAAAATTATGAACTCTGCAATCCTCATAGGTATTCCTCTAATTACATGCACCACCTATACAATTTGGATGATTATACTGATAGTACATTGTCCCTAAACTCCAATCTCAATTGGGTAACTCTCATATCTGACATGCATGAGTTATTTATGAGTGAATCACGAGTTAGTTGGTTGAACACATGAAGAAACACCCCACTGTCTGACCTCCTACTAGTTCCTCTATCAGTTGGAACCAATTTAACTAACTTTAACTCAGTTAAACTAAACTATTTAATTACAACTTAAAGTAAACTCAAGCAGGGCTCCTATAATGTAAGAGACACTCTACATGGCTCAAGTTAGACCCCTAACTCGAATTACCTAAGCCAACTAAGTAAAATTAACTTAGTTAACTATTACAAGTTGTCATGGGATGTGGAATTACAATTCAATTCCTAATTTAATTTAAAGACAAAATTAAACTAGGATTTTCTTGTTGTATTTTCAACATTTTCTTTGTGACAAAGCTTCAAAACGCTTTCATTACTTCCATGAGAGGATAAGGTAAAGTGTTTGGTCCCACTGCCCATTTGGATAAATATTGCATTGAAGATGAATCCCACCACCGTGAGACACAACCATCGTTGTCAGCAGTAGAGTTGACAACCAAATTTGTTTGAAGTTGTGCAGTAGAGAAGTCACTATGTTTGCAATTCGATTTCTTTGTTGAGCCAGAGTCTATCAGTGTTCAACAAATGGGAAAATCCAAGAGGCTAAGACATTCAAAGAAACAATAAGATTTGTTTGAGATCTATTTGAATGAGTTGGAGGACAAAAGGAAAAAAATTCTTTGCGATTACAATGCATAAGGGAATGTGTAGACGACAACATTTCCCCCTCATTGCAGATGCAAAGACAACCAAGAAGGCTTGGGACACTCTTAAAATGAGTTTTGGTGTAGGGGGAGCATTTAAGTTGAAAATGAAGGTGGATCTATGCCAGCATCTACAAAAATAGTTTAATGAATCCCACTTCAAAGTGGATGACATTGATGATTGTGAAGAACCCACAGAAGCAATAGAGAAAAAGCACGCAGATACTGATGAATTTCACTTTGCACAACCGCAAGTGGATGAAAATCAAGTGAATCCAGCTTGTTGCTAATGATAAAGTTGTCATTGGAGCAACTAGTGTTATGGTGAATCCAACAATTAAATTTGTTGATGTTAACTTGATGAAGATCACTTGGATAATGATGAACAGTTGCATATGATGCAATAAAAACATCTTATTGATAAACTGCTATTTGGTGAAAAAACCCCACTTGGGTCTGAAAACCAAGTGCAAGACAACCTCTTTGTAGGAATAGTGGTTAGTAAAGAAATGAAGCAACAAAGAAAAAGAAGGAAGCGTAAGAGGAGAAAACTCTCATTGCAGAGCAAAAGGAACATAACCGATGTAGTTTTGTAATTGTTTTATAACTTAACATTGATTTTGAATGTGTAAATGTTAGCAAAAACCAAGAAGAAAGAACAAATTTTGAAGAAGAATTAATGTTCATTGAAGCATGGCTTGCAACACCATGTTTTGCTAAAGTTTGCATAGAAGTTGCAGAAATGAATGTTGAAAGCAACATGGATGATAAAAACATTAATGAAATTTCCATGTATTGGAGTTTTGAAGAGATGAAATTGTATTATTGGCTTATGTTGCAGCAAAAAACTGATGATGAAAAGCACACTACAGACAATGACATGTGCTAGCAGTCCACATACAAGCCTACTTTTGAACAAGTACATGATATCCATGGATAGTCGGGAACAATGGAAGAGTTGCACAAGAAACTGAAATTTGAAGCCTATAACAAAAATAAAAAGTTGGAGCAATTCGGAGGCTATAGGATCTGGAAGAAAAGAAAAATAAAAGGAAATCGAGCTGATATCAATTTTTTTTAAATTGTAAGCCTAGCTCAAAAGCACATCACATGTATCTTAGTTTAAATTTTTGTGGTTGTAATCTAGGTGTCATAGTTAGTTTGACTTCTGTCAAGTTCGGTTGAGTGCTAGTTAAATGTCACTCAAATCATTTATTATTGTTGTCTCCTATATAATCTATTTAGCTATTAAGAATATTGAGAAAAACACTTTGCTCCACTTTTTTCAATATTTTACAATATGCATCTGCATCAACTTGACATAGTATTTTAAAGATCCAATCCCTTGAAACATGAAAACCTTTCCCTCCTGTTCATCTTCTCGGTGAGATATAGGGTTAGGGTTTCTTTGAGGGTGTATCATCAGACAATCCTGGAGCAGAAAGGGCTGCGCATTCTTCCTGGTTGGAAATGATAGTATCTTTTTAAAACAAGGCATTGTATGGAATTCGAATATTATGGCAAAGATGATAACAGTCATCGAAGATATTGTTATTTACGATGATTCAAACCTCATTTTCCATGACCAGTTATAGGTCCGGGCACCCTTTACAAGGGAGAGCAAGGTTGCTGGCTCTTTCAGAAATGTGGGTTTAGGCATATATTTCAGGTGAAAAAACGAGATCTTTTAGCCAAGGCTGCAGTGGATATGAAAGCTGGTGAGGTCGACGCAATAAGGCATTTTCATGACGCATTGTCCCCATATATGAAAGGGTCTACTCTGATAATAATGTTGATAATGTTGAACTTATGAAAGGCTCTACTCTAATGATAATGTTGAGCTTAAGAGTTTTTTTTATTTTTATAATGCATAAAATCATTTATTTAACTCACTTGTCTCTGGACAAATTTTAAAATATTTTCAAAATTTACATCCAAATATAACCTGATAATATAAAACTAGTTGTGATTTTCATTTTTCACCCTTTCTTTTTTCAATTATTATAAATTGGTCGTTTCGTTTCAAAGTGACTTGACATGTAAGGAATCTCATTCCATGACTGGCACATCGAATCCTTCATTTTCAAATATTACCAGGAATATGTAAATCTGCCGTTATATGAATATTGTGAAGAAAATAATCTCGAGGAAAGATTCGACATAATCGTATTTAATCGAAATAAAGTTGGGGAATACTTCTATTTAATTAAAAGCATGGAAATCGTTTGTAACGTATTATCAATTCCAAAAGATTTGTCTGGGATTTGATAGCATAGGTCTTTGTCTCAGAAGTCTTTATCAGTTAGATTTAGGGTTTATTATTGAGTTTAGAGGTTTATTTTATAATTTAAGATGATGTGTAATTCTGTTAATCAATTATTAAAATTGAAATTTTATTCATATTATTTTTATGATGAATATATTAATATATGTGAATAGATTTATAATATATATCTATGTTGATTATAATATAAACCTAATATATATAAATAAATTTATAAGATTAGTATAATAAAATATTTAATTAATTTTGTAATTGGGTGAATAAAATGCATAAATTTTATTAAAACATTTTATTATATTTTCAATATATATTTTATTTATTTTATTTCGGTATAAAATGTTAAACTTACTTCAAAACTTTGTTTTAAAAAATTTATACCATTAAGACCATGTCACGGATGTAGTCATAAGTTACCATATTTTTCACTGATAAGCTACTACTCGATAATAAGAAATTAAATGAGATCATTGTGTTTAATGTACTCTCATAAAATAATAATAATTTTTTAGTTTCACAATCAATAATAGGTTTGTTATAGCTAATTTGTTTTTGAAATAGAGTAAAAATGTAAATAAACTGTAATCCAGTGCATTATTAAGTTATTTCATGAAATGAAAGTTATTTTATAGCTAAAAATCTAGTCATGTTAACTGTTACTGTGGTCTTGGTCAAGTAAATGATTTTAATAGTTGAGATGTTTTTTAAATAACAATTTCTCTAGTCACAAACTTAACTTAATATAATCTTTGATGAACTAAACCATAACAACAAAAAAAAAAAAATAATTTTAAATAATTTAAATTAATTATACACGAAACAATAAAAAATAATAAATTATATAAGAAATTTTTTATATTTAATATCTAAGGATAATAAACCATCTAAAGTGTTTTTAAATCATATTGTTTTTTCATATATGAAAGAGATACATATAGAAACTAATAATTTATTATAACTAGAATTTTGATACAATGTTATATTTGGATGATAATAATAAATAAATAAGACATTATAACTCTAATTTTGATACATTGTTTTATTGGGATGATAATACAAAATAAAAATAAAGGCATTTCTAAATGCGATGATTTTTTTAAATTGAAGTATCACGAGTAAAAGATACTGTGACTACAGTATTTTTAGTCTTTAATTACAATTTAACCTTTTCGACTATACTTAAAATATTAAAATCATACATCTCATATAAGAAAGACATCGGTTTTCTAAATAGATATTTGAGTTGTTTTATAACGGGAGAATTTTATAACTTTGAAATGTAATACAAATCATATGGAAAACGTATTTTTCGAACTATTAAAAAACTTTAAAACCAGATTAAAAAACTTTAAAAAAATATTTTATCTCTTTAGATAATGATCATAAACAAGAGAGCCATTGCCGTGGCAGTAGTCCCTGCCGGGGTCTGCCACAACAACAATACGAATGCTCTTTGCAGCATGCCAAATTCAATGTGTAATTTGTTACAAAAATTCAGGGGTCTGCCATAACAATAATACAAATGGTCTCTGCAACATGCCAAATTCAATGTGTAATTTGTTACAAAAATTTAGGTTAGGGCTTGAAAATTTCCTTAAGGAACCATGAATAGGGTATGAATAGGGTACTTTAGATTTACTCAAGTTACCTTTTGATGCACAGGATTGACATCTGATAATTGATTGTTTAAACCAAGAGTAAGAGATATTCTTGAGTTACCATTTAAGAATATGTTGAAATAAGGACAACCTTGCTGTTGTCCACAGATACCAGATCTAATTTATGATAAAAATATGCAGAAAATGCAGGATTGGAGAAAGGAAAAGCAATCCAAGAGTACCAAAGTGCAGTTAGAACAAATACTTTGGTTGTATAACTTATTGTAAGGAAGCCATAAAATGAGAATAAGCAAGACAGGGAGAAAAGAAGTGTAGAAGCAGCAGTTTCGGAACAAGCCAGCCATTGTTTTAAATGGTTATTACCTGATGTTGCTCTGGCTCATGCCCATTGCAAGAGGCATATCTTTGAATAAGGGGCAATAAGATTGGATCACATCTGTTTAATAACATGCAAAAAATTTAAGCAAATTGTACAGTTAACAATAAACAGAAACATAGGTAAAATAATACCAAATGCAATACAAACCTCTGCGGTGTCTCGCGGGCAATGTAAGGAGCCAGAAATTAGTAACTCACACTGTCCATTGATTAGCAAAGCTCTCATCATAGCTAGTTATCAGTAGATTTTGTATAGCACTATGCCATAATTCCATCTTCAAACAATATAAATTCATTTTAAAGTTCATATAGTTTGGTAGTATTTATAAAGTTTACCTGGTATGCTAACATATTGCTTCTGAGTAGTTTGCAGTACTTAATTTAATAGAGGAAAGTGCCATCACAATATTTGTACATATTTGTACATGGAACAGTTCTGCTGCAGGCGAGTTTTATTGCTTGTGGCGATGCTGATGTGTCGCTGATACCTTTGTAGGTGACTTTGTTTGTAGGTGACTTTGTTGACATACACAGCCAAACTCTATATACACCACAACAACGTTGAGATTTAAAGATCACCAGAAAATTTTGAAGTGAAATGATGATTGAAGAAATAAAGAAAAACTAAATCTACCCGTAAATACCACTTACCTGATTTCTGCATGCCTGTGTAGGGACACAGTAATACTGGTCAATGATGATGGGAGATTAGATACATTGTTCATTATCACATTTTCATAACTGATATTTTGGGCATATCCAGAACCCCCCTGTAACAACAAAATTACATCTTGAGATTGCATGGATGATCAATTCTTCCACTGGATACAACTCTTAAATCATTCAAGAACGCTGAATTCAAAAGCTCCTGAATGAATAAATTAGAGGAATTGTGAACCAGAATTAGGTTTTGACATTCTGTTTACCTGCCATGTTTTTATACGTACTCCATTGGTTGTATCAGTCAGGTTAGCTCCATGAACCACCACATTTGAAACGGTGTCTCTGGCATTATTTTCCCCAAGGATTCCAATGCTGCTCACACGTAAACATCAATGAATGTCAATCATAAATCGTTATATTTTCAAGAGCAACAAGTTTTTGTTAAAATAGCTAATTACTCCAACCTGAAGAGCTGGTTAAAATTAGAGAGGAAGGTAACTGAATTAAGTTTTATTTTAATCAAAGAAGAATTTAGTCTGTGGTTGTATGTTAAATGATTTTGGGTAAGTTATTGGCAGGGAAAAGTTTAAATATTCCAGTGTTTATTGTAATTGTAAATTTTTGTGTGATTAATTATAAATTATTTGTGTTATTTTGTGATTTACTTTTTTCTATCTTTTCAATCTTAATAGTAAAAAGAAATGATTAGCATAAAAAGTGGTAATATAATTTATAAAAAGATTAATTTTTTTAATATTTAAATTATATTTTTTAAAACATAAATAAATATAACACCTTAAAAAATTCCTAATACATTTAATATTTGCAAATTAAACAATAAGTTTAACAAAGTGTAACATATTTTAAAAGCAAAGACAAACTATAAACTGTATCGTAACAAGGTAAAGACAGAGCTTTTAAACAAGTTAAAAACAAAGCTTTTAAATAGACACTTGTCACACATGCAAAAAGAAATGTATAATACAAAAACATATTTCAAACACACAAAATACCGTGGGGCCCACAATTTTACCAGCTCCCTGCCTCTCGTCCTTCATGCATACCTTTGAATGTCCAACGTGTATACCTCCGGGTTTGAATGTCCAACATGTCTACCTCTTGGTTTGACTGCAAATCAATTTTTACTCAAAGAATTAGATATTATGTGTATGCTATAGGCTTAAATGAACAATCATATCAAAGAGTCTGGCATATTGTAGATATGGAGTACTCGGAAAAATGAATAAGACTTCAATACAATACCTTGTTTGCACCCTCTTTTGCAAACATCTTCTGCCTGCACGCCCACTGAGAACACTGATTCATATCACTGTTTTCGTCATCGTCAAGCATGGCATGAGCAATCTGGCTGGCCAAACCAACCATGTACTCATCTTAAATCTAAATTAAGTCATTATTTTTAAATCTATGAAATCAAAAAATAAAACAAAATTCCGGGTTCACCACTGGATATTACAAGGCTTAACTGAACCCGGGAATACGCCAGATGACCGAGAAACCACATTTACTGGGGGTTGGGGGAGGGATGACCTAACTCAAGGTCTATTACAAACAAGAGGAGGCTACTCGACATGTGATTAATCGTTGATGAATTCTTATTTCTTTCTCCTATTCTATCATATATGCCTTGTGTATCATTCACTTTTCACTGTGTAGGGCATCTTCTTGCTTATGGATCTTCTTGTTGTTATACTGCAAATTCTGGATTATGTGTGTTCATTTAACAGTGTTTACTACCTTTAATCTTTGTTCAATAGATTCATACATTCCAGTCCTGTTAAGTTTAATTTTTTTTCAATTCTTTTTCCAGTTTCAATTCAACTAGACTGAAATATTTCATTTCTATAAATTCTACTTTTGAAGTAAAAAATACTTGACATTAATTAAAAAAAAATATTAAAATATTTAACTTATAGTTTTATTGATTTGTTATGTTGGTTTGTTTTTACATGCTTTTAAATTATATCTATTTACATGAAACAAAATAGCCTCAGATAGCATACCTGCCGAAATAGCCAAAATTATTTTCAAATGATTTTTGTATTTGTCGAAGTACAACGCTGAAATCATAAGCAGAGTAATTTTTTTTATTTTTTAATGCTGAAATCATAAGCGAAGTAATATTTTATTTTTTAATAAATAGATATGTGTCTATTGCTCGGAATGCAGTAACCTTCCATAATTAAAGCAGCGGCCATTGCTCGGAAAGCATTAACTTTCTATTAAAAAATCAAATCAGTCGTTGGATAACAATGAAACCAAAAGCCTAAATAGATCTGTGAATGATGAGAAATTGAAATTGTGCATTGCTCGCTTTTTACTCATACAATTGTCAGTGAAATTCGAGGATCCGTGGACAACTAGTGATAATAATATTCAGGACCAATTAAGCAAAGTTATATCAAAAGCCTGTCATGATTATATTTTCCCGTCCATAAATTTAGATTTAGAAATCCAAGTTAATTAAAAGCTGACTCCTCTCATTTTACTTTCTGTGTTTCTTTTACATTCCACATCAGTTACTAGTTTCTGTGTTTCTTTCAGATTTCACATTAGTCACTAAATTTGTGGTTCATATCAGTCACTGAATTTGTAATTCATTCTAAAATACACTATATAAGATGCTGAAGTTTCCGCCGCAGGAAATAAGATGTGTTGGAGAGCCCAATTTAGGCACAAATGTTATCATTAATTTTTAATTATAAAAATGTTTCAAGTCGGCATTATTTTTTAATTCTAGAATTTATTGAATGCACACGGGCATCAACATTATAACATATCCATTATATTAAAAGATCAACACATCAAGCATCCATGCAAAGCACCAATGAAACAGGTAGACATCTATACAGACCGTTGTTAGCTTGGGTCAAACATTATGAAAGAGAAAGAGAAGCATAAAGAATCAAATCATTTTTTGTGTTGTAAGTGCTGCATCATCGGCCATAGCAACTACATAAAATTAAAACATCCAGAGTTTCCAAGCATTGGGAAGCGAGGGTAAGAGCCATAAATACCCTGAAACCAGAAAGGATAGTCATATAACGATAACCAGAAGAAGTCAGTCAAGCTAAAGCAAAAGAGCATGGCCATGGCCTCGGCCTCAGTAGCAGCCCCTTTCGAGAAAGAATTCCGAGTTCCAGACAAAGCGATTGGAATTGTTATAGGCAAGGGCGGCAGCTCTGCAACGGACGCCCGACATCTCCTCTGTAAGAGTGACTTCTAGTGGAAAACTTAAAATACGCGCCAATTCAGAAGAACCTCTGCACTGTTGCATCCTACATTGAAGAATTTGTAAGCTTTTTCTGGACAAGAATAGCGGCTACTTTCCTGACTTTTTTGCCTTCTTTTTCTGCAAATCTTTAGAGAATCTGTTGCTTTCCATCAACAGGGTTTGCTTCGAGGAGTCTAAAAATGTCTCCAACGTTTCTAAACAGGATCGCCAATCCCGCAAGTCCTTTTTCTGTCTCAAATCAGGAGCAGAAGTACCCTGGCAGGATTCGAAATGCCGATCTGATATTGATAACCTATCGGCTGATTTCTCCGATAAAACCTCCGTTATGGAAATGCATTTCCAAGCAGGTATATTAGAGACCAGTGGTAAAGTGTCAGGCTCCATGGCGTGTCAAAGAGCCATCATGCACATGGCAGAAGGCTAACATGCAAGAGTTTTTCTCTACCGTGCGACACGATTTAACATGAAATTTTGGTGACTATCCTAAGTTTCATCAAAATATGCATTTTTTAAATTTCAAACAGATTATCCTAAGATTCATGAAAATCATGCAATCTGCCCGGTCTCACAGTTTGGATAAAAGTTTGTTTGCAAGTGTATAATCAATCGGTCCAGCAATAAGAGCAATAAGACCTGGAACACAAAACTTTAAATAAAACAAAAGAAATCACGACATATTTATTTAAAACATTGGTTAAATGATTGGGTACGCCCAAATTAATATGAAATTACATCAATATTGATAGCTATAGTACCATGCTGAGGCAAGGACTAATAATACTCCCTTTCTTCAAAACTAACCCGTGTAAAATTGATCAATATAGCCACCCTCTAACCTATTCGTCCCGAAGAAAAATCAATAATAATTCTTCTGTTGAAAGCTGACTCTTGGCAAAAAAGACTCGCAACTAATTATTCGAAGCCTTTGCCCTATATTACAGCGATTTGCACTTTTCCTACTTTGGCACAAAAATCATCCCGATCAGATATTATTTATTTTAAGTCGTATGTGGATCGGATCTTATTTGATATCACTGTCATTGTCGTAACTCATGACATTAAAAAATCAACGTAATCTATGTTTTCAAAGTACATTAAAAATCTAATATAGCCACCCTCTAACCTATTCGTCCCGAAGAAAAATCAATAATAATTCTTCTGTTGAAAGCTGACTCCTGGCAAAAAAAACTCGCAACTAATTATTCGAAGCCTTTGCCCTATATTACAGCGATTTGCACTTTTCCTACTTTGGCACAAAAATCATCCCGATCAGATATTATTTATTTTAAGTCGTATGTGGATCGGATCTTATTTGATATCACTGTCATTGTCGTAACTCATGACATTAAAAAATCAACGTAATCTATGTTTTCAAAGGACATTAAAAATCTAATACCGCGGAGTTACTGCGTGGTTATAGCATATGCCATGGCATGTTTCTAAAATCCCTGTAGTCCAGCACCCATCCTATAAGCATTAGCTCTCCGGGAGAGACAACAGACAAGCCAATTTGGTTTGTTCGATGACTGTATGTATCTCTAGAGAAGAACGAGAAATATTACTACCCTAGAGAGAGCGGAGATCTTTCACTTGTTGTTGGTTTGTGATATGGTGTTTTCCTTTATTGTTTCATTTATGATGGTCCAGATTTTGTTACACGTGCAGGATGGACACAATTAGTTATACTGGGGAATACTGTAATGCTTACAATTTCAGTTGAGAATGACAGCAAATCAACAATGACAATAATTCATGGTGCGCAAGTTTGGTTGTAGGTGTTTAGGAAGGATGTTATCATGGGTTCTGCAATGAGAATGTTGATTTTGATGATACTTATTCTGAAGATGGAGAAAGCAAACTCCAACTCATGTGAAGAAAATCATCACAATATTCCATGTACTTCGGCCTTATCCAAAGAGGATTGCCAATCTCTGGTTGATCTACGAATTAACGACTTAATTTCCGTTGATGAAACTGCAAGAGCAGCCCGTGATTTTGGAGGCATGTACCACCACAGCCCAGCTGCCATTGTATACCCTGAATCGGTAAATGACATAGTTAGAGTTGTAAGAACCGTAGTTATGTCTGATCACCTCACAGTAGCAGCTAGAGGAAATGGGCATTCAATCAATGGACAAGCTCAGGCCTTAAATGGAATAGTGGTTGACATGATGTCTGCCCCCATGAAAAGAATTCATGTTTTCCAGGGAATGGGAGATGATGAGGAGAGTCAAGCTTATGTTGACGTGTATGCAGGGGAATTATGGGTGGACGTGCTTAAGGCAACTCTCAGAGAGGGGCTGACTCCTCGTTCATGGACAGATTACCTCTTTCTTTCTGTTGGCGGGACACTTTCTAATGGTGGTGTTAGTGGCCAAACTTTTCGTTTTGGGCCACAAATAAGTAACATATTGCAGCTGGAAGTCGTGACAGGTACCTTTTTATAACCCATCTGTTTCCCATGCCATTCGAGAAATGCATTAAAACAACCGTTATTAACTGTGGTGGAACTCTGGTATGAATATGTGTATTAGGTCCAAGACTGGTCTTAAACCAGAGTGCTTTGAAAAATGCAGGCAATGGAGAAGTAATAACCTGCTCTGCAGGGCAGCAGGAGGAACTTTTCTACGGGGTTTTAGGTGGGCTTGGCCAATTCGGCATTATTACGAAAGCTAGGATCCTTCTTCAACAGGCTCCCAATATGGTATGAAATGTGTTACATACATTCCACCTCAGTAGGGTTGTGTTTTAAATAATTTTCATGTTCATATAAAATTACAACTATACAAAGATAAAATAGATACTCAGGCTTGCATCTCCTTCTGATATTTACATGTTGAAGCTAGACGTGCATGTGCATGTACATGGAAATCTTCATCTATTTTTCATGTTTTCCATGCAAACTGTGCTCCTCTGACAAATGTCATTGCAGGTGAGGTGGATAAGGCTACTTTACTCGGACTTCGAATACTTTTCAAGCGACCAAGAGATCCTTATTTCTCTCCCCGACGACAAATCTTTCGATTACATCGAGGGTTTCGTGGTAGCGAACAGCGACGATCACAGTAACGGGTTGTTTTCACTGTCACTATCCACTGACACGTCCCTCGACCCATCACTCATCCCTCCAAATTCAGGCCCAGTTCTGTATTGCCTGGAGGTGGCGTTATATTATCATAATACCACTGATTTCACGACCTTGAAAAAGGTTTGATTAGATGATCACAGTGTTCTTTTACATAAACCCTAAAATTGTCTCAATAGTTTCAACGCAGTGAAATTGTAAACACTCTGAACTCTGAAATTGTTTGCAGAAAATCGACACCATGCTGGCTCCTCTGAGTTTCATAAAAGGTTCGAATTGTGACATTGACATATCATATTTCGATTTTCTTAACCGTGTACATAGGGAAGAGATCTCGGCCAGAGCCACTGGAATGTGGGATGCTCCTCATCCCTGGCTAAATTTCTTCATACCGAAATCTCAAATGTCACGTTTCGATGACAAGGTTTTGAAAGGAATTCTTAAACATGGCATTGGAGGACCCATCCTCCTATATCCTATGAACAGAAACAAGTAAATATGCATATCTCCCTCTTCCACCCTGTGATTAACTTGTTAACAATACTAATCCAAAATATGTTGTTATCTTATTAACGTCTTACAGAAGATGGGTTTTGCAGGTGGGATTCTCGAATGTCTACAGCTGTGCCTGATGAGGAGATCTTCTACTTGGTGGGAATTCTACGTTTTATTCATCCAAATTCACCAGGTACTAATTCCATAGAGAGCATATTTGCAGAGAATGAGGAGATTCTTCGAATATGTGTAAGGGAGGGCATTGAAATGATGCAATATCTTCCTCATTACAAAACGAATGGAGAGTGGAAGAAACATTTCGGTAAGAAGTGGGGCCAATTCCTGGAGAGGAAACGCAAGTTCGATCCTCGAGCGATTCTTGCTCCAGGCCAAACAATCTTTTCCAGATCTTGACTAGCCCTAGCGCTAGTTACTACAGTGAAAAAACGCTACTGGTAAATATATATGGTCCAAAGATATAATGGGACCCCGATTTCTATCCCTCAATTATATTGGAAAACTAGTGTGAATGGAAGTTTGCAAAAGCTTTTTCCTTTCATGGATATCTTCTTCACCACCATTTACTTTCCAAACATGACTGAAATTTTGGTCGGGCAAATTGAAATAAGTTGCTGACACTTCTATTCAGGACCGAATTACTTGTCAAAAATAGACGGAATTTTTCCTGTAGGGCAAGTTGAAATATGATTGCAGACACTCGCTATTTTTAAAATAAAGATTAATCATTATATGCGTTGGATTCCCAGTTTCCCATCAATCTATAAAGTGTTATATTATTTTGATATCTCGAGAGACGGTATTTTGTAATATTCTGATCTGATATGGATTTATATCATCTCTGTATTGTATACTTTTGAGATCTTAAATTTTTTCTCATAATCTATTTGGGATATCTCCTGTTATCTGGCACTGTTATCTGCCATGTGATGTATTCTCCAAATATCTATGAATATAATACAGCTTTTTTTTCTTACTGAAAAAAAAGTGTTATATTCATATTCGTATTAAACAGTAGTTCATATAAATAAAAAATAGTTTCCCAGATAACTTTATATATTCATATTTGTATTAAACATTCGTTGTTTTTTATATTTGTGTTGGTCTATCAAAGGAAAAACCTAGCATTGTCAACGGCTATGGTTTTGTTAAAATATTTATTTTAATAAAAATGAGATACATTTTGAGAGAAAGATAAACATTTATTTTAATAGAAAGATATGCATTTTGGTTCGGTGTTTTAATTAATATTTATTTAAATAATAAAAAGTTTTGTTAATGTTAATATTTATGAGAATGTTGTGCAACATAAGGATAAGTCTTAAAGGCTTTATGTTATTTGTTTGGTATTTTAATAAATTATCCATGTAAATGAAGATTTCATTGTTTAATGATTTAAAATGTATAATTAAATTTCCATTTTAAAAAGGTTAAAGTTAATGTGGTAAATTTGAATCAATTATAGTGTCATTTTGACATGGTTGGTTATTTATGGACTCCAAGTATTTATAATTTATGGTATTTTTTTGGAATGTAGCTTAGTTGTATGCATGATGATTCCATTGTAAGTTTCCTTTGGGTCATTGGAAGCATGATAAAAAGAAGTATGGAGAATGTAAAAATATCTAAGAGTTTGTCTATGACATAATAAAAGGCTTGGGAATTTCTTAATTGGATGTGGCCCATATTGGATGAAACACTAAAATTTTGTTTCATGTGTATTTATTATAATTTGTGTTTATATGTCTATTATATTTATATTTATCTCCCTTTTTATAACATCTATATTAGAGCCAAGGGAAGAGCAAGCTATGCATGAGAGATGTGTAGAAGGTTGTGGTCATAGAGGTTACAAATGCACGTGTGGAGCAAGGGAAAGGATGCCCAAACCAAAGTATGGAACTTAAGATGCATTAGAGAAGCAATGAGTAGTTTTGTGTGGATGCACCTTGAATCCAAAGATTTAGAGCCTAGTGAAATGTTGTTGTGGTTAACTGAGAGTTGAGAAAAGTGGTTTAATGGCTCCTAAGATGGATTTATGTAAGATCACTTTTCAAGGTTAGGCCAATGGCAAATTACATGGATCTAGCAAATCTAAGTGAGCTTGGATGGTTAGGTGAAAGAAAGGCAAGTGCAACAAATGATTATTGAGTGAAGGTTAAGGATTATATGCAAATTATGGATCAACACAAGTTTGAAATATATATCTGCAATATGAGAGAACATAAAGGTGTAATCAATGGTTGCTAGATGTGGTTAAGGAGTCAACATGTTATGGAGAGTTCACCTAGTGCATTGACACCCTAGACTATTTAGAGTCTCAATAAAGCAAAATTGAAACTCGTAACGTGATGTAGCATCTTTATTTGTTGTGTTGTAAGACTTGTCTTCTAGCTATCGGTAAAACCTTCCATTGCACTTATAAATTATATTTTTGTAAACATTTTTTACTCAAGCAATGAAATGACTTCTCCTTCCTTTTTTAATGATTCGATCTTCAAAGAAGGTGTTTTGGGTTTTGTAGTCTCGTCCTTCGGTGTATTTTACACTCTTACATGGTATCAAAGCTTCAACTGTAAGATCCCCATTTTTTTTTTTAAAGATGTGTTTGAAGAAGGTGTTTTGGGTTTTGTAGTCTCGTCCTTGGGTGTATCTTACACTCTTACATGGTGTCGAAGCTTCAACTAGAAGATCCCCATTTCTTTTTTTAAAGATGTGTTGTAAGATGGGATCTAGGAAGGAGGCCACATTCTTTTTGTAGATCTTAAGTTTTGATGTAGTTTATTTCAATGGTCCTACGGTCTCATCTTGATCTACAAACAAGCCCTAATTTGTCCAAAAAAATCAAATTGCTCCATTTTGAGAAAGTTGCTCAACCCTTTCCCTTTATGTTAGATTGTACCATACCATGAATAGGGATGTAAGTAGCAAGGTAGACATTGAATATTCTTTTAAGGAAACCTAAATCAAATTGGAGTTACTGTAGATTTTGTTGCTTATTTTTCCAAGGAAGAGTGACAAAAGCAAGGGCCTTCTTTTTAGAGTGAACCAAGGTGTCATTATAAATTGTTTTTAAAAAATAGACATAATATCATTTCTGCTAGTAAAATTAGTGACAATGGTATTTTATTTTAAATAAACAAGATAAATTTTAATCACAAATATATTCTTTTGGGAGGAATTTTTTACATTTCTTTAAGAAAATAAAGGAAAATAAAAACTTTCCAAAGTTTGGTAACAATATTTTATCAAGGTTCATTGTTACACGTAACTAAGTTTGTTAAAATATGAAAAATTAAAGGAAACAATTTATGTAATAAAGAGGTCTATGGAAAATATTAAGTCATAATCGTTTAGTATTTACAAAGGATGCTGAAAAGTTTGTAAAAATAAGCAAGATGAAGCCATTGGTTTGATATGGTTGTCTCTTTCAAATAATTTGTTGTTTAATATCAAAAAATGTAGCACTCCAAAAGAAATTTATGATAGGTTGGCCACTCTATCCCATGTTGGCCACTGTACTTGGAAATGTTGATGAATTTCAAGCTTTAGAATTGGAAGCAACATCATGAACTTTGGTACCTAATTAGCATGCCTCTATTAAGGAGTAACTTGCAAAATTTAGGTTCTAGGTAGCCCAATTAAAAGCATGTGGGAAGGTGAAAACAATGTTACTGTAATGTATGTTTTTTATCTTGTAAAAGTTTAATGTTCATTTTCATGATTTTTCATCTTCATATTATTCAATAATATATTCCCTTAGAGATTCATTCAAAGTGCCTAGTTTTGTGATAGTTTGTTATCATCTCACATGAGAAAAAACTAAGCTTAAGTAGGTAGATTTTCTCTTTGGTTTTCAAATTAGGATCTTGTATCTCATACCTCCAAAACTTAGAACAGAGCTTGGCCTTGATAGACGAAAAAATATTCTCAATCCAATGAGTCTCCCTCAAAGCCTCAGCAAAACTTTCAGCCTCCACCTCCAGCTAATACCAATGGATCTTCCTTTGAGGCAAAGGAAAAGAAGAAGAAGAAGAAGAGGAAAATAGATGGTACACGGTCCTTTTGTTGTAATTCTATACATTTTGAAGCATAATGTTTGGAAAAGTTGCAAGTCCTAGACGATGCCATAAAGAAGCACAATATGTCAACAAGTAAAGGACATGCTTTATCCACTAAAGATATAGGTAGATGTATAGATCACTATAAACTTTATTCAGGAGCATCGCATCATATAACTCCTTGTCAATATTTTCTTCCTTCTACATCTCATAACAACATTCTATAAATTTTAATTAAAGAATCTACTCAACTTGAAGTCTTGGGGTCAGGTATTCTGCACTTAACTGATAGGTGCATTAACAATGTACTCCTTCTCATTGAGATCTAAGAACAATTATTTTTTGCTTATCAAATTTGTCATTGTAATGATGAGAAAATACTTGTGATTTCTCCCAATCCAGTAGTTATTCGTGAACTATGTGATCCAAAAATTATTGTTGTTATTGATCAGGTTAACCATACCACCATATTATATAAGTTTGTCACTTTTCAGTATTCCTAGACTTATTTCACTGATCATCCTGATTCTTTGAGTAGGATTCGACATGAAATATTTGGCCATATAAATCACATATATTTGTAGTATATGTTCATCCAAAATGTGGTTTTCGGTCATCCAAAAGTTTCATGTATTAATGGGTTATGTGTAGGTTGTGATCATAGAAAACAACACCAAGATCCCTTTCCTAAAGGGAAGGCTTTAAGTGAAATCGTACCTCTTGAGTTGGTGCATAGTGATTTGGTATCATTTACAACTCTTTCGTTTTAAAGGGGCCAAGTTTGCACTAACCTTTACTGATAATTTATCATGGCACTCCTGGGTGTACTTCCTCAAGTACAAGAGTGAATTATTTACAACATTCAAGACATTTAAAGATTTCATTTAGAAATATTCCTCAAGCTCCATCAAGGAGCTACGTAATGATAATGGGAAGGAATATGTCAATAAGGAATTTCATGATTTTTGTAGACAAAAGAGCATTCTTCATCAACACTTTGTTCCCTAAACCCCTAAACATAATGGTGTTGTTTAAAGGAAGAACTGAACACTCAAGGATATGGAAAATTGAATGATTTCGTCCAAGAAAATCGCATATTCCTTCTAGGTTGAAGTAGTTAATTGTGCCAATTATATTCAAATCAAGACATCTCATAAGGAAATTTAACATATGACTCAAGTAAAAGCCTCATAACATGAGAAGCTTGCTATAGGCCATTTTTTCGCATCCTATAAATGGACCTCCTAATGCTATCAATCAACATCATATTCCCCTTTGTCATCATATTGCACAAATCCCTAAGAAAATCCCTTTCATTCCCCAGAGTTTCTACCCTAAATTGCATCATCTGAGCCACTTTTAAGACCAATGCATCCTGGCCTTTTGCTGGAAAACGTTCACCTACAGGTTGCTCCATTGTGGCTTGCGTTGATCACCTACATGTTACTCCCCTTTGCACCCACATTGGTTCTAGAAATTCAGTAAAAAGAGAGAAATTTTGGATGCCTCATCTTTAAAAAGCTTACAAAATTTGTTACAACATGTTGATGGTGTTGGACCCACCAACATCAGGGGATCTCCCTGGTATGAAGTCCTAACTAGACCTCAAACCATTTGGTGTAGGATTCCCATCTAGTACGATGGCCTAGTTGCCATTATCTTAAATATTTGCCTCAACTCTTACTTGTCAGCACATGAGAGTGGTCTGCGTTGTCTTTCGAGAAGTGAACCTTGCGTACCTGGTGAGTGCAAGTGTCACTTGTGTCAATGTTTCTTTCACCATAGAGGGAGAGGGTGGGAGTGAGTCGCAAGTAAGTTGGGAGAAGTCCCAAGTATTCTAGGAACACACAAAACACAATAGGACATGCAAATCTTTCAAGGGAACAATCCACACGAATGTGGCAGTCACAATGCATAAGGTAAGATAACATGTATAACATGCAGTGAATTAGTTCTTGCGAGTACAATGGTTGTTATAGCAAGTGTCATGTGAAAGGTTTGTCTAATGTATGGAAGAGTAGTCTACATAGAGGAGACAATGTTAACAATATATACAATACATTTTAATTAACATATGTGTATTACAACAAGGGAATTAGTTCAAGTGTTAAACACAGGTTCAAGCAACATGCATTACAAGTGTTAAATATTAGTCTTACAACAGATACAATACATGTGTGAAAATGTGCTAGCTTATTAGTAGGCTTCAAAATTAAGAGAAATTTCCAAGACACATTGTTACACCACACATCACTAACCCTGTGTGAGGGGTGTTGGAGACACTGCTTACTCCTCAAATAAAAGATAACATACACTCTTGGTTGTGTGGGAGGAGTTGAGGTGAAAAGTATTTTGCATGTAAAAATGAGGGGGTATGTAGAACCAAGGGTGAAACTGACCCTTGGGCATGTTCGACTACCCTCATGGCTGTTTGAGTTCCATGGCTTTTCGACTTTACATGACTCTTTGTAAAACAAGCGGGTCTCTTGGACTTCCATATTAGATTACATTGATTTGATAACATGGCCCATAGTGGAGATATGGAAGACATGACTCATGACACGACTCAAAATGAGAGTGTTAGCACATTCATGTTGCTACTGCAGTGCATGTCGAGCTACAATGTTGTTGGGTGATGGATGTCTTCATGGTGTGTTACAGCTACACATCCGCATGGCAAGGTGTGCGGAGTCTTTGATGGTCATTGGATTTATTTATGTTTCTTTGGTATGTTGCTCCTTTCTTGTATGTTGAAAGGCTTGGTAGGCTCATATGTTCGCAAAAGGTACATGTTCATCCGTTCATCCATCCGTGAGCACATCTTGCATGTCTACTACTGGGCCGTTAATATGCCATTATTATTATTACTTTTGAACACTTATCCCACCCATTTCCACTATTCTTCATCATATCATTTGTTATAATTTATCATTTAAATCCATTTTATAAATGAATTATGATCTTATGGATGAATATTATTTATTCTCTTTTATTTCTAATAAATTGATAATTATGAATTATTTTATCAGTGATAGTTTCAATAAATTATTTATAACATTATTTACCATTTTTAACCTCCAAGATAATTTCTAAATTGAAGATTTGACCATTAAATCTGCCAACTCAGAAATTCGCTAGAATAAGAAGTGACAGTTTTGCGGTTGATATTAAGAGAAAATGAAGAATAATTTCGAAAATCTAGAACATGGGTTTTGTCCAGAACAGATCCAATTAACTTTATTAAGAACGGTTTGCCCAAATTCGGCTTGTACTGAGAGAAACGCAGGGTTCTTTGAGCATGCTTTTCTCATATTTGTTGTTGCGGCCGTCCTCCAAATCTCAGCTGCAAAGCCAAATTCGTGTTTCTTTTGTTGAGAGATGAATGGAAATATATCTTCTTGTTTATCAATTGGTTGGAAACAATCCAATTTTGTAAAATAAATCATGTTGTACTTATCTTTATTGTAACTTCTCTCTGATCTCTCTATTTAAATGAAAACGGAGATCAGAGATCGGGATGACTTCAGGAGGACTTCAGAAGGACTTTTGGGATTCGAATGATGGAATTGAAGATGTAGAATTAGAGATTCAATAGTGATGATGGATTACTCATGATGGAATAGGATAGGATAGCGGGAGAGAGAGATGGAACGAGTATTATTTTGAACTGTAATTTTATTTGCAGACTCTCACTGCTGAGAAGACACAACTCAATGTAATGTTGTTCGATTTGATGATCAATATATAAGCAGAGTTATTATTCCTTCGCATCTTCTGAAGCACTACCGGCAGTGAACACTGGTGTTTAAGGGCCCAACCCCGGTGGATTCACTTGTCGTTCCTGTACCATTATTTCATGATCTTTATTATGTGATGGTTTGATTTTCTTTCTACTTATCGTAATCATCTAATTTTACTGCTTGGTATTTCCAGACTGAATGAACTGATATGTTTTATATACTATACTTAAATTGCGTTGCTGTTCATTTCCTTCTTAACAGGCTCACTGTTTTTTGCCAGCATGTTGTTGCGTTGTTCATTTCATCTTCAAAGCTGTGCTGATCACTCCAGTAATTTAACAATTTTCTGTTCATTACAGTTATATAAGTTTGGCTATTCCGTTCTAATACTTAGCGCTATTATTCATTTACTTTCTGAAATTATTTAACCTTACCTTTCAGCATTCTTTTAATTAGCACAATTGTTTCATTTTCATCAAGTTGTAGTAATACGATTGATTTAATTCTTTACACTTTCCAATTGGTTATTTAGTGTTGTGTGTGAGATCAACAACTGTAAAGGGCATTGGCTATCGCTACCTAAGTTCTCAAATTGTGGATCTTATTTATGTTTCATTTCAATTGCATCAATATCCAGAGGAATGAGTTATTGCTACTATATCCTCAATTGATGGTTGTTTGAGTGAATGATTTAGTTTAGAACATTGCTTGTTGTTCCATTTACGGTTGTTCCATTTTAGACTTGTTGTTCTATTTTACTTTCTGTCGTTCCATTTACTTGTATTTGCTGCTTCGGTGTGAGAGAAGGTCTAAG